>JAWDGP010004927.1:87500-130000 GCA_033675545.1 Elysia crispata | reverse complement strand
TCATCATCGCCATCATGTTATGAATGTTTTCATCAACATCATCATCATCATCATGATCATCATCACCATCATCATCATGATCATCATCACCATCATCATCATCGTCATCATCATTGTCTGGTTTTCACTAACAGTATCGTCGATTGTCCTGGGCCAAGTTGATGTTATTGAGATCTTCAGGATTGAGACCAAGTTTGAGGCCATGTAGCCAGCGGCCGGGGAAAGATTGCTGAATCTTCTCTAAAGCTACAATCATCTTTTCAGGACTTCCCCTGTATCATACCTATCGGCTTCCTGGCTATGGAAGCCGTGTATAATCTTCTCCAGCAACGAAGAGATAATTTATCTAATGCATTTGGATCTACGGTACAGACCTGGATACAATAGGATAACGTGTCCCTGCCTAATTATACAGCTTCATAAGAAGAATGTGTGTGAGCGTGTCTAGAGAAAAGCGCAATTCTCTCAACAGACTTGAGAAGATTGGGTTGAGCGAGACTTGAAAGCTAATCAAAATTTATCTTATTGCCCGAGGATAGGTTGAGGCATGCAGGTAGGGGTGGGGGGATGAGGAGGTGCAAAGAAAGCAATGGCATTTACATATAAATGCTTTGATCTTTAAATTAACAGAAGACTTAAGAAAAACGGTTCTGAAAGCACAGACTCGGTGGACGACAGTTTGGAAGTGCGTTCAACTCTGGTACGGATACTACGGGTAACAAGGCAAGACGATACGTATGGACCCCTATCCTGTTACCCTGACTTGGGTTATAAACATGTCGCCCAAATAATAAGCCAAGGATCACATGACTAACAGGTGGAGATAATGTTTGGGGATTACCCGTTGCTTTGAAAATTTCATATATGATTTAAATTAAAGGAGTGACAGACAGAGAGAGAGAGAGAGAGAGAGAGAGAGAGAGAGAGAGAGAGTGGGAGGGGGATAAGGAAGATAAGGGTAAAGAGAATGACAGAGTGCAGATGGAAAGACAAACAGTCGGCACAGAGTGAGAGTGCAAGAAAAAAGAAAAGAAGATTGAGATAGAGAAAGCAAGAGAGGAAGAGGGTGGGGCAGACGGACAGAGGCTTACTGATTATTGTGGTATAGGAATGGGCAAGAGATTTATATTGAACTCAACTGAGAATTGTGAAGAAAAAAAGAGAGAGAAATAAGATGATAAGGAGAGCGTTGTGAGATGCGGTGGCAGGAGAAGGGAGAATAATACTTTGAAGAGAAAGAGAAACAGAGAGAGAAACAGAGAGAGAGAGAGAGAGAGAGAGAGAGAGAGAGAGAGAGAGAGAGAGAGAGAGAGAGAGAGAGAGATGCCAGCATGGATAGAACAAATAAAACAGAAAGTGATACCGGCGGTATTCTAAAAGCCTTCCTAGCGTCCAAATATCCACAGCGAATGTGAGCATAATTTTGATGTCACGCCACAGGTTGCAGTATGTGACGCGACATTCTACTGGTAGCATTAGGGAATTTTCCTTTTTCTGATGGTTAGGCTATGGGATAGGGTCTAAGCCAAGATGGCCTCACCCTGTTCCACATTATCAACTTCACGTATTAGGAGAGTAAGTCAACTTGAAATTAGGTCACCATTATAATTACATATATATGTAAATCCGTTCCAACCCAATATAGATATGGTCAGTAGGTCCATTGCATGAAGGAGGACAAGATAATTAGCCTCAGTGATAGAAAATGGAACAGGGACTACTCTGTACTCACTGGAGCCACAGTTCATCAACTCTCCTGATGTATAGAAATCATTGTTTTTGATGGCATAATGTTTCCCTCTGTATAGGAGTCAATTACCACATTGGTCTAAGATATGTCCAATATTTTACATTAGAGCTCTAGCTGGAGGCTGTGGAATCCAAGAGGTATGATGTCGCTGGATCAGTCGGACAAAGTCTAAAAAACACGTAAATAGCTTTTCACTATCATAGAGTATTACCGGTCTAGGGACAACCTGAATTGTATAGGTTTTCAGTGACTCTGTTGCGCTAGTCACATTTAATTTCCTTCATCATAGAAAATGGCTGTTGCACTCATACAACTCTAAATAGGCCCAAGTCAGGGTAATCAATAAATTATTATATAAGTCAGAGCAATTCATATTTCTTATTAGTCAACGAAAATTTATTTCCAAGAGTGAAAATAGTTCATAATCCCCAAGAGTGAAACTCCTTATTCTTCATGATTTGGCAGGGCTCTACTATCTCCATAACTCACGATTCATACGCCTTAAGGGTCAGGTGAGATTTATATTCTCCCTAGAGCCAGAGCAGCTCTGCAATTCTAATTGTGGATCAGCTCTATAATCCCCATGAGTGAGGGAAGATTCGTACTCCCATACAAATCAGAGTACCTCTATATTCCCTACAAGTCAGGGAGGATTCTTACTCCCCCAAGAGCACTAGTAGCTCTATAATCCTCAGGAAAAAGTCATAGTTCATATAAGTAAGGCCTGCTGCGTAGCCAATTATGTTTTATGAGGATATCTAAAATATCACATTTTATTTGCAACACATTATGGAGCTGGTTCACTACAGTCTTTCATTCTGAGGTCGCACGAAAACAAATATTCTCATTTGTGAAAGGACATAAGTTTGCATTTCTTGAGTAAACATTTACACATTCCGTTTATGTGAGATGAGAGAGATGTTTGAAATAAATCAAAAACATTGTAAAAATTAATGCATCTTCAAAACTGGTTCGGTTGAACCGGCAGGCTAATCTCTCTGTTTTCTTGTACTTATCAACATATTGGGATAAATTTACCTTTGCGGCACCATTTTTAACAGTTTCATAAGTTTCATTTTTCTTCTCTTCACTATTCTCACCAGTTGAGAACTGTTGATTTATTTTTTAAATCCAGCATCTAGATGCTGAGAACATTTTTCTGAATAAGAATTCATTCTCTTTTCATAGTGGCAGGAACCATTGAAATCTTGCTAGCGATGCTGCAATGCTCTGTAGCCAATGAATTCCGTAGTTATTCATGCTGCATTCACTTTCAGCTGATGATGTCGCTGATCTATGACGTCCGGCTCTTTCTGATTATCAGGAAAAGCTGGTTAATTTGTTTTTGAAAACTGCCCTTAGAGTTGTAAATTATAAAAAATTCTCGTATCGTTTATATTTAAGCAGAATTGATTCGTAATATATTTTGTAGTGTCCCCTGAGCATGGTTTTTTTTTGTTTTTTTTTGTTTGTTTGTTTTTTGTTGTTTTTTTTTTTTTTTGTTTTTTTGTTTTTTTGGAAAAACATAAAGAAACATAAATTTCAAAGCCTTTGACCATTATTTTTCCACTTGTTTTTCCGTCATTCGATGGAACAGTTGAGGGTACGCGACTGCGCAAATTATGTACTCTATTTTATTTGCAGTTATCTCCCATTACTTCCGTCCCCAGTGAGGGCAAAAACCAAAGATACAGGAAGGACTACTAGATCTAGATCTAGATCTAGCCCTATCTGTAATTATTACTAAGCTTATAATGTACTGCTACTAGATTCCAACTGTAATAGGTCTAGACCTGATGGTAAATTATGGGTAAAATTGCAGATATCGGCCCACCTCACGCCGGGCTTCACAATTGAATGTTTCCGGGCGAAATCGAAGCTCGTACTGTGGTGGTTCAATGGGATTTTAGAGTAACACAAAAATGGTTTTATCTTGAAAAGTATTTATTTGCGACGAATAAAACCTTCATATTCGTATTCAGCATATCAAAATATTTATAACACATACATTTTTAAAGCTTAGGGTGGTTTGGGTCGATATCTGCAATAATACTTAATTATGCTAGGCCTTGGCTAAATACAAATCTAGACTAAGGGTATGAACAATTGATACAAAATGCGTAGTTAGGGGAAATCTAGTCAAGATATCAAGATTAATCTCAGTTTTATGACCATTAAGTATTTTTTTTTCTAAAATCTACATCCTAAGATCTAGATCTAGTGAAGTTTAATATTTGATGTAGGGTTTTTGATAGAGATTCTATGTTAGTAACAGTTTTAACTATTAAATTTGTATATCGGGTACATCTAAGAGTGATGATCACAGCTTTGTACCTCTTTAACTAAACTCTCATCTGGTTCACTTTAAATACATTTGTCATTTGAAAACTGCATTTATATACTTAGCAATCATGCAATGGTTAAAAAATATAGTTAGTATGAAAGGACCACATTTTAAAAAAGGATACATGGATTATCTATGTTTTCTTCTATACCTCTTGGATCAGTGGGGAAAACTCCCTGGTAGCGCAAGAGTTACAACATGCCAATAAATTCACTTATAGATTCATCATGACTCTCAATAAGTTGACCTAGATTCTAAATTGCTAGATGAAGAGTTTTCTCATCAGCAAGCTCTGTAAACACTCAGATACTTGGATGTAACAGACAGTATCAGGAATTGTGCTGTTCTAGTCCAACCAGCACACGTGTTTTGGCTTGACCCAGATTAGTTCAAAATTTGTCCTGGTCTGATCTGTAAGCCACCGAAGTAAATATATTAAATTTTTAGAGCCAGTCTAATTGCCAAGAAAAAATATTAAAAAGCTTTCAGTTTCATTGCTGCTTGCATGAAACAAACGTTACATTATATTGTTATCTGCATGATAAATTAATTTAACTTCCTTTTTTACGCAGATTGGAAAGAAGTACATTGTAGATGGAGAGCTAATCTACTATTATGGAAGCTGATGAAGTTCCAGCAGGTCCCTTCGATGATAATGCTTCTGTTTTCATCAAGGACCCTGAGAGACTTGCAGTGAAGACTATGTGTACAGCAGATATCTTGAAGAATGTTGTCCAGTCTGCAGAGAGACTGAGCAAAGTTGACAAGGTCCTCAGTAGATACCTCCATCAGGCTCGTCTGTTGTTAGCGTGGAAGCAAGGAAGTGGAGCTATGAAGATGGCTGGCTCGGCTGCCAAGACAGTTGGGACACTGATGCTTGTGGCAGCTCCTCTTCACCCACGCATAGCCATGGGGATGAGGGTAGCTCATAAGCTTTGGAAGTTGGGTACAGGTTTGAAGATTCTCAATGCCATTGCAAACATGATCCGTGACGTATGGCAGAAGGGCTGCCGAGATGTGCTGATGGAGTTTACCCACTGCGCTGCGACGTTGACAAGGAATCTTGGAGTGTTTGGAGAGCTTGTGAGGGATCTGCAAAATACAACTCCAGCCCTTCAAGATAAAGGACAAACTAATCCAGCCATGGTCATTCGCGCAATCCATGACTTTGTCCCACCTCACCAAATTCCCTATCTTACTCATGTCATCAACATTGCATTTGGAAATGAAAGTTATTCACCTTTGTTTGCTTTTACAGCGCTAACTGTTAACTCTGGAAATAGCTCAAATATTGCGCAAATTATGCTGGAAATTGAATCATTCCACTTTGATGACTTTATTGAGAACAGTGAAAGTAGAGCATTAGTTGCTATTGGCAGTTTTCTTCATGTAAGCAGAGAACTTTGTGACTTCCTGGATGGTTTTCAGCGCCTCACCGATCGAGACTGCCAGTTCCTCCAGGAATGTCTACACCGTCTTGGAGCAGAGTCAGTGAGTATTATGAAAGCTGTAGCAGTCCTAGTGAATTTAGACAAGATTAGAAAACAGCTGAGGACTGACACGACTCCTTTCTTCACCAGCTCTTCCGGAAATTCATCATTGTATGACAACAGAGATGTTGGTCAAACCACTAGTCTTGCTGCTGTTGATGTTTCTGGCTCAAATATTTCAAGCAGTGTATCGAACAATATTTCACAAGCGGTGGAGCGTGAAACATGCCAAGAAAGAAACAGTACCAAATGTTTATTCTCGCCCTCGCCCATGATTACGCAGAATGTCTCTTTACCTAACAGCCCAGCTGAAGAGCAACATTCCATTCAGACTATAAAAACAGATGCTTCAGAAAATTGTTCATTTTTACAGATAGATAGGCAGTCTCAACTGGATGAGATGACTTATATCCCAGTGCCAGAATTTTCTTTAAGTTCTGAACCAATAGCTGTGATGAATAAATTTCATCATGATGATAATCAAGATGCGTCAGAAGTTGTTTGTCAAAAAAATGACCAGCCAATAAAGCAGACCCCGGAAGAGATACAGCCTTGGAGCCTGATGAACAGTTTCTTTACACCATTTTCTTCCATTGTCGGTAGAGGAAGCTCTTATTTTATTCATAAAAGTAACAGTTTGTTGCCCATTGCTTTTCGACGCACACAAACTAAAAAAAATCAAGGCATAAATGTCGAGCATAATGATCAATTCTCTGAACCTAATGGAAGCTCAAATGATCTAACTATGGTCTAACTCACCTCATACTTCATTTGCTGTGTAAGGTCATCAGAGGTTGACCTTGTGTTCTCATTAGAGTGCAAATAACCACTCATTTGATTCTTACTCCATGAATGAGATTTACTGTCTTAGATATGCATGCAAATCTTTTGACGACAGCAAAATTGGTCAACACATTGTTATGTGTAACATTAATAACATTAGGCTGTGGTTCTATGATTTGATATCTGCTTTTGTAAAGAAAAAACCATTATTGATGTTGTTTATGCCAGATTTGTCTTATAACTCAACAAGGTCTTAGAGCCAGCTTTCATAACAGCAATCTGGAGATTTTTCTTTTATTAGTCGTAACTATAATCTTTCAGAGCCTCTTTAATGGAACCTAAAAAATGAAAGTTTTACTGGGCTTGATCAGAAGAACAAGTTATGTGAAGCTATATTTTCTACTCAAACAAAAATATTTCATTTATCTCTCTAATACTTGTATCTTTAGTGACTAATACTGACTAAGCAATCTGAGGACTGTCAGATGCAAAAGTATGTCGTTGGTTTGTCAGCTTTTACCTCCGCATCTGTCAGTTATATGTTGAAACCTTGGCCTATCTAGACACAGTCAGGGTGCTTCTATTATTGATAGACTCAGCCAGTTTGAAATCAAGTATCGTTCTTAAAATTAGTAAAAATTTATACATTTATTTTTGTAGTTTAAGCTTGAGACTACATCTTCAAGTACATTTGTAAAATAAGACGCCATTCTTTCAATAATTTTAGCCTATTATTTCTTAGGGTTTGAAGGTATTGCATTGGTTATTGACCTAATCGTGTAGCTCATTGTACTGCAATGTATTGCTAATCAGCCCCTTTGTAACCTTAGTAGGTTATAACTAGTATTAGGTTTGATGTTGCATGTACTTTATGATGAAAATATTTGTTATTTTACAAGTGCTTTACAACATAAACTTTTATCTGTTGCAACATGTAAAAGTTACCTTTCTAGGGTCTTACTCTCAGTCGTATAAAATTTTGCTTTGATCAACAAGATTCTTGTGATCTTTGTAGGGTCGTCTGTCTAGAAAAGGATTTTATTTGTTGCAGAAAACAAGCTTTTTGATATCAAAAAGGTCTAAGTACCTATACTATCCATATTCCATAGTTTTATTCCTTAAACCACAATTTATGTGGCCTAATTAGATGATAACAAGTACCTGAAGGCATGAAAAATTTTTTTATCCGTTATAACTAGTAAAAATAAGCTTTCTGAAGTCTCATCAGGGTTTGACCAGTCATCTGATGCTACTGATTATATAAGTTTACTAATTTTATGGTCTCACCTCAGTTTAACCAAATTTATCTGTTGCAATCAATATAAGCAGTCTTTACTCGAGGTCCCAATTGAGTTTAATCAGAAAAAGACTTTTCGGTTGCAACAAAAATCACTAGCATTTTGTGTCATCATTAGAGTTTTCTGAGAACAAGATTTAGAATTATTTGTTTCAACTCCTTAGAAGAGTATTTTCTCAGCTTCTATAGATTTAGACTCATCTGGCCTTAGAAGGTTCTAGCCAGGATATTTTTTTTTTTCTTTTCTTTTTCTTCTGATGCAACATACATTCATATATATATATATACATAGACCCATCTTTTCGCATTTGTAAGGTCCAGCCAGGAAAAAAAAAATTTAAAATTAATGCAAGCTTCATTTGATCTTAGTAAGGTTAAGCTACAAGAATATTTAATTTATCTTCTTTTGGCTTTATAGTAAGGTCCACTGACAAGATGTTGCAATGAATGCAAGCTTCTTCTGGCCAATGTCAAGCTTTGTAAGATTTTTATATGACGCATTTAATTCAAGCTCCTTTTGGCCTTATAGTAAGGTCAAGCTACAAGATTTTTATATGATGCAATCAATTCAAATTTCTTTTAGCCTTTATTAAATCTAGCGACAAGAAGATGTTTATATGTTGCAATTAATGAAAGCTTCTTTTGGCCACAGTAAGGTCTATCCACAAGAAGATTAGTAGAGTCTAAGAAGAAAATTGTATTGGTCGCAGTTTGTATAAGTAAACTTCTACTTTTTAGTATAACTTCCTTGTCTTCTTGCTATTGTTTAACACTGGGAGCTTTTATTGCATATGAACTTTTGCCTTTTTGTTTTGTACTGAATCTTGTGCCCTTGTTTTTATCTTTTGTTTGCTAGTGATACATTATACATGTAAATGATTATTTTTACTACCTTACTTTGGTTTGCTAATGTAGACTTTTTTTTCTTTTAAGTTAGTAAGTAATGATACATTCACTATATTACTAGGTCTTATTAGGAAACATGCCATGATTTTCCTGAGAGAAGGATAAAGTATTTAGATACATGTAATAAATTTCTTAAGGATCTACATATTGTATAATATATTTATTGTATTTGAACTAACTATATATATAAATTATATTGTATAATTCATATGTAGACAAGTACTGAGATTTAATTTTTTTGCAGGCATTAAACTCGTATGATTTTACATGAATTGAGACATGTTATGATTATACTTGGATTATTATAATGTCAATATAATTGTTTCTGGTGTACTAATTCATTTCAACACAAGCAATAACTTCTTAAGAATGAAGTACAAGTAAGATATGGAATATTAATATTTCTAGGCTTCATGCCTCGAATTCGTAATTTAGGCCAGCTCAGATTATTGAAATTCTGTCAAGTTTAAAGGGCAGTCAATGCACAGATTTTATTTTTTAAAATTAACTCAACATTTTGATTGAAAGAAATCAGATTTCAGCCAACGATAATGAATCTTCTATGCATAAGGAGGGTTATAGGCCTACATATAATGTCTCTTATGTCTGTAAAGTTTTACTGCTTTTTAACGGTGTATATATATATATATATATATATATATATATGCAGGTAGTCTTTAAATTATGTCTAATGAAACTGGTCAGTTCTGAGTAAATTTCTGAGAGGTACATTTCAGTTTGTTGATTCATGTAAATGTGATTAACTGTTATGCCATACAGGCTGTTTGTTTCGGACCTGGATGTACTTTAGTGAAAATTTAAAGAGATATACCAAGAGCTCTAGCAAGGTTGCTACAATGGTAGGATAATTCTTGACTTCTGCCATTGATTTATATGTTATTAATATTGCACTCCCATCAGAATACACTATAAAATCGAATGCTCTGCTTTGGAGATCAAAGATAGAGTAAATACCTGCACTCCTTTTGATCATAGCAGATGAAAATACATGATCAACCAAGTATCAAATTTGCCTGCTTGCTGATGTGTGGGACTGCAGTAATAGACTGAAGTATCGTGTAGAATCATCACTAGCTTAAGAGAGACGAGAGTGTGAATCTAACATCTGAGGATTAACTCAACAACAAATAACTGCTTTTTGATTTAGTAGGAAGTTGATGAACGGATACTGTTCACTTTAATGTCCAAACAACGATGAGTGTCCCATGACTGTTTTGATTTTTTGCTCTCATGTTAAACAAGAGCTGCAATAGATGTCTTGGATCTTCAGGCAGTAACCTCATGGCGTGTCATAGTCTCAGCCAGCTTTTTTTTTTCTTGTACGCAACTGAATTTCTTTAAATATTACAAATCAATAAGACAAAATTATTTCTCCCCTGACAAGGTTTACAAGACATCAGGTCAAACTAGGATTAAATAACCCACTCTTGATACATTGACTCGCAAATAATAAAAAAATAACATATAGTGAAACACACGTTTAATCAAATATGTTCAAAAATAAGTACAAGTGACGAACTGCCACAGCTTTAAGTACTTGTAATATCAATCTCTCTCTCTCTCTCTCTCTCTCTCTCTCTCTCTCTCTCTCTCTCTCTCTCTCTCTCTCTCTCTCTCTCTCGCTTTCTCTCTCTCTCTCTCTCTCTCTCTCTCTCTCTATCTCTCTCTCTCTCTCTCTCTCTCTCTCTCTCTCTCTCTCTCTCTCTCTCTCTCTCTCTCTCTCTCTCTCTCACACTCTCTCTTCGTTAGGCTCCGTTTGTCTAGGGGTATGAAATATACACAGTCATCACACGACTGGTCTGTAGAAAATAAGGATAAGGGAGAGGTTGAATGACTTATCATACGATATCGACCCTTTTTTATACTAAATCTGATCAATTCATCTAGAAAAAAGAATAGCATACTATATGAGAATGTTCCTGGTACAATGCAATATAATATGTTATGCGCTAGGCTTCAAACACCAACATTACACGACTCGATAAAGCATTATCAACACAGATACTGAGTCATTCCCTTACCCGAAAAATACACACTTACATATGATTAGGAATTGAGTTAAACCCATAACAAATTACCGCCCATCGATTACACTTCTCCCACTTAAAATATTTTTTACCTAAGAATTCATTCACATGTTCATCCAAAACACTACATGTATATAGTTCCTTCATTCTATATCATCAATAAAGTGGATACATCACAAAGCTTGTTTGTCACCCGTCGGAAGTCACCTAAGTTTAAGAATACTTTTGGAACACACAACGTGCGACAAAGGGATTTGGACAACCTTCAACTAAGCAGAAAGCACTGAACTCAACGTCAGGTTTAAATGATAATAAAGAAAGAGATTAAGTTTATTATGATTATATAAATGCTGACGTATTAAAACATTAAGAAAGTTCCTTTTTACATTAAAGTAATCAAGTATTTAAACTAAAGTACAAATCATTTCATAATGGCGTGCGTTACAATGTCAGGCTGGTTTAATATGACTTGGCTTCAATTAAAGCACATGAAACAATTATGCAATAAGTAATGACACTAATGGTTATCTAATTAAAAGCAACTATCTTAATTAACAGATTTCAATAAAGTTGGGAAAGGCAATTATCAATCAATATAACTTGAGTAGTTTTGACTTCGACAATGTTGTTACAATCCTGCGGACAAGCCCTTCATCCAATTAACCAGGCGGTTCTTGTAGTAACCACTAGATGCTGGTCCCAGCGATGATACAACTCAGCTGTCCAGACCACACCTCCTGATAACACGTTAATCTAGGATGACGTTGATGACGACGGCAACGCCAGCAACCAGGTCACGACAGTTATTGTAGTTTAGACAACAAGGCAACCACGAAGGTGAAGAAATACACGACGAAGAAGATGTCGCAGAAGAAGATGACGAAGAAGGCAGTCTGCTCAACTGAGACAGGAAGTTCAATGAGTTGTCTTGGAGAGCTTTTAAGATGCTGATTATTTATCTCAGCCAGGACTTCTAGTCCAATTAGATGCAAATATCTTGCACTCTAACAGAAAACTTTCAACTTGAAGTTTCTTTAACACTTACGACGATTTGCTACGACTGTACGAGTCAAACGCCGGAGACCTCACTCTGCAATTCTTCAGCGCACATGGAGAGATTTCTGCTGGGTCTGTTCTAGCATCGGATTGTCCCCAAATATATACAAATTGATCAGGAAGCAGAGGCGGTCAAAGGATGGACAGGAGGAAATACCCCACATATTTTTGGTAAAGCCCATAGTCGAATCTACGCGATTTCGACCCAAAATCTTGGTGCAGTGACCCCCAAGAACAATAGAGAGTTCTGCTAACTGCGAAGCAAAACTTATCAGATTTACCCACGCAGCAAACTGTCCCGAACATGATATTAGTCGGTGAGATGCAAATTAGGGCGCGTCTTTGTTCCCCCTCGGCTTTCCCGATCCTACGCAGGAGTGAAGAATTCAGATGACATAGTAATTACAGCGCTAAGGTGCAAAACATCTTGTTTTGAAAACCCACCTACTCGGCTACTGCGTGACATTGTTATCACTAGATTTTTGCATTGTTACAGTCATACTTAGTTTTCATTAGGTGTAAACACAATAATCGTATTGTAGCTATACAAACAATAGAAGAGGTAGTTGGGAAAAGGTAAAATACATAGCACAATCACCACGAGTATATCAATTATCATGAGTTGCCCATCTCAAAACGATGGTGTGAAGATTTGTCCCGATAACAATGCAATCAAAATACATGTAATAATGTACAAGAACTCTATCGAGAAAGTCAGCTCTCATATTGTCTTTGCCTTTAATGTGTTCCGCTGTAACTACAAAACTGCAGAACTAATTCCCAACGCATGATTATCAAATTTGGAAACTTTTACAAATTGAAGCGATCAATTGTCTGAAGATTTCTTTATACCCGAAACAATTCCTAGACATTCCCGCACCATCGCATAGTATCTCTTCTCTCTGTCTAGAAGCTTCCTGCTTGCATAAGTAACGGAAAATTTGTCCATTCCTATTCTGTAATAGGGTAGCTCCTAATCTCAGTAAACTTTACAACTGTAAGATATGTATATATATATATATATATATATATATATATATATATATATATATATATCCTCCAGGGCCACTCATAGTACAGTTTTAAAATATGTAACCTTGAGACATTGGAATTCTTCTCACTTTGCTATGATGGTGAAATCTCAAGCTAAATTTGGGTTCAATCTTTTGAGCAGCCTTTTTTCAATTCATCATGATCCGGTGCTGATGTACCATTACAGATACAACGTAGTTCTCGACCTGATGAGAAGAAAAAGTGCTCTCCATTGCAAAGTAAAAACGTGCTATTACCCAGACAATATTACAGAGAAAACAAAATTCAGGCCGCGGATTTTTTTAAAATTTATTGGCTAACCCTGGATTGCTAAAGCTTAATTACTTACACAGTCTGCATAAATCTTGCAAGACAAATTGACGGTGGCAAGTCAATAACATGACCTAACTTGAATGTTCTACGCTTTCTTGTTGACAATAGTGGATCTGGTCGATAGCTTAGAAATGAAACAGTAAGGAAATAAGAAACGAGTGCAAAAGAAGCAGAAGTGGTGTTTACATTCGCAGCGACCACTCCAGAAAAAATGGCGACGATGAAAGTTGTTTTTATTCTGACCAACCAACTCTCTACTACTCTCCGGCAGAGAAGGGCATGTTTTCCATGGCGCTTTTGTCTTTACGCTGTAGTCGATCAAGTTTTATTTGATTTTAATCTTAATTTTTTTTCAGCTTGTCACTCCATTAATGTAAAATGCCATGTTTTATTGATTTATATTTACAAAATAACCACAATTGTTTTAAAAGCGTCACCAGCTGTGAAAATCGTAAACCGCCGAAAAACAAACATTTAAATTTTATTTAGTTCATCATAAAAAAAAAATTGGCAAAACTTAACGATGAATTAATTGTAAGAAAAATATGAACTTTTAAAAGCATGTTTTAGGCTGAATCCATTACTTTTCTCTTTTTTTTTTTTTTTTGTTTTTTTGTTTTTGTACCGCGTTAGATCGTGGTGGATCAAATTTCAGTAAACTTCAACACTAGGTTGAGTGGTTTTTAAGGAGATAGCGGAGAAAGAAATCTATGTTAACTTTTATAATAATTGCAGATGCCGTCGCAGTTAGTCTAGAGCAGGGGTGCCCAAACTTTTTGCAAAGAGGGCCAGATTTGGTGAAAATCTATGATGATCGACCATTCAGCCTGACATTCTTTGGCCATTAACGTTCAATTGTTATTGATTTTATAGCAGAGGGTGCGGGCCAGTAAATTTGAACACGGGCCGCATTTGGTCTGAGGACCGAACTTTGGACATGCCTGGTTCCGGAGCTCTAGCAGTACCAATAATATTTTTTTAGGCGAGGCTGACTCAGCTTACACGATTATCTAGGTCAAGTCAGTGGTCGTGCCTATTTTTGGAAGTCGTATAAGACTGGCCTACCTGTATTATAAAGGCCGTTTTAGAGGGCTGTGGTGGGAATTCCAATATTATTAAAATAAACCATTCAATTTCTGAAGAAAAGTCCATGTAGCACCCGTCTTGGCTCTGGGGCAGTAAACATCTAGATCTAGATCTAGAGAAACTGTTTTCACGGAACGCATTAGTCGTTAGTCTGCCAAACGAAATTTACATTCATTGATGTTTAGGTAAAGTTCAGGGCAGCAAAAGAGTACAACCTATATCATACAACTAGCCAGAGGGCCGAGATTTGTGTCGACTCTGTTTTCTGACAAGGTGAGATTGACCTTTTTTCAATCTAATAACGAGAATCCGAATGATAAAGTATCTAGATCTAGATCTGTAACCACAAGAAGATGATCCCAGTTACACATACAGGACTAGTGTCCGTATTAGAAAAACGAGAAAAAAAAGTGCACAAGAGAGCTCTGTTCTTCAAGACTTAATGATCCACTAATTTTTACCTGACAACAAATAAAAAAAAAGTCTTGAGTTAAGAGTGTGGTTAGGGTTCAGAATCTACCCAGCCGTAGCACTAGTAACAGCGTTGCAGTAAGTAATATATATATATATATATATATATATATATAGAGAGAGAGAGAGAGAGAGAGAGAGAGGGAGATATATATATAAGTAAATAGCTAGATAGATAGATATGTTGTCTTAAAAGACACGTGAGTGGGGGAAGGGGGGTGGGAGATAATAAACAATACTGCAAAATTGTCCAACGATGGCTCTATATCTACTCCTTACTCAATCAGTCTGTCTTTCCTCTATCCAGGTTCGGTGCGATAAATTATGAAATGTTTAGGGTATGTGTGTATGTATGAAAGTGTAATTTGTCCGACAACGCCAGGAATTCGTTTTGTTTTAATGGTAAACTTAGCGAATCCCAACTAAGCTACCAGGTATGACAAACTAACACTGTAGTAAGTAATGTGGCTAGTGGTGAGACACGTCAGGTAAGTGTATAAGAAATAAAAACTTTACTGATGTAAGTTTTTACCGTTTCTTTTATTGCAGTCGATAAAAATGAAATGAAGATAAAAAAAAAAAAAGCCTATCTGTAACTAAACTCCAACAATTAAAACTAACACTTCAACTGAAAAAAAGAACAAAAATAGGAACTAAAATTCCAAACTAAAACTGGAATTGAAATCACAAAAATAAAAATAAGAACTAAAATTAAAATCCTCAATTAAAACCCAGTCAGTAGCTCTCATACAGCCGTTCCAATAACAAAGCAATGGCTGTTCAAATTTTAACTTCAAAGGTTGATGCAAAACGTTTGACTTCAGACTTTCTTTCGTGTACGCGCAGTTCGGCCTCTCGAATCCAGATGAGGAGCTTCGAAAACTGCTCTGCATATATACAGGTCTATCGAACCAAGATTTTCTAAAGATCACCGATCTGAGGGATAGGAAATTCCATACCTGTCTATTTTAATTGGTGAGGGGATACAAAATTAATTCGAAAGTACCGAATTTACCTCGTAACATCGCACACACAATCACACCCACGCTAGATAAAAATCTTCTCAACTTGCAAAGACGGTATCGTAGTAACTGCATGTACACTGAGAAACCTTTCATTCGTGCAAATCTCAAGCAATGTATGTATTATAAATTCTAAGGCACACATAGAATTATTAAAGTAAACCTTACCAGTCAAATATCGAAACTAACACCATGGGAGAGTCTCCTCCGATGCGAAACTATATTTTACAGAAGTTTGGAGACTTTTATCTCCAGACTGTAACCGTGTCACTATTAGCGCCTGTGATGTGATGGCATCAGTACCGAGACCACCACAGAGGCTAGCCCTACAATTAACAAACTGTGTCAAACGGTCATCAGTATGGGGGTGGGGTTCCAACGAAACATGGACATAACTCCAATAAACCAATTACAGTAGCACATCTTACTCACTGAGTAGGTGTCACCTTGCATTTCCACTTACCGATCACAGCTTCTAAGAGCTATTACAGTGTTTGGATTATCCTGGACCCGCACATAATGTTCTCGTTGAAATTAAGCTCCCTTTTTTTTTCCTTTTGCAAAAGACAGTTTCATTTCAAATTTGAAAAAAAAAATGATTAGATTACGGGGCTTTTTTTTATTACAAAAACATGTACCCGAGTAAATTTTGTATACGACTACTAAATTCATACATTGTACTGGTATAACGTTATGATTAAATTGTATGGATGCATGGTAATAATAATAATAATAATAACAACAACAACAACAACAACAACAACAACAACAATGACCACAACAACAGCAATAATAATAATAATAACAACAACAACAACAACAACAACAACAACAATTACAAAGTAACATCAATAATAATAATGATAATAATAATAACAACAATTACAAAGTAACATCAATAATAACAATAATAATAATAATAATAATAATAATAATAATAATAATAATAATAATAATAATAATAATAATAATAATAATAATAATAATATAGTAAAAATTTTGTTCTTGGCAAGATGGCAATCTAGAAGTTTTGTTTTGTTTTGTTTTGTTTTTGTTTGTTTTGTTTTTTTTGTTTTTTGTTTTTTGTTGTTTATTTTTTTTCTTAACGACATTAATTTTGTGTAAATAATGTGGAAACATTTTCATAATTATGAAGTTCTACGACTTAATATCTAAATTCAGGGAGTTAAAAACAAGGAAGATGTATATATATATATATATATATATATATATATATATATATATATATATATATATATATATATATACCTTATATATATAGATCTTATATATAGATATATATATAGATATATATATATATATATGTGTGTGTGTGTGTGTGTGTCACACATATAACACATTAAAATTAGCATTGGCGAAGAAATCCGTGATGAACAGCAAATTAGTGAATGCTGCTCCAACAATCGACCATTTAATTTCTGCTTATGCCATTTGACTCAATTGGATTCCTGGACATACAACCAGTACCGCCCGAAGAAGTGAAAAAGCTTACTGATTATTTAATAAAATGAATACAAAAAAGGAAAGGAATTTCGAATGGATAAATTTAATTTAGATCAAGATGTACAATATTGTGGTTCCGGTTCAAGAAGACAGGCAGGCAAGAGAGAGAGAGAGAGAGAGAGAGAGAGAGAGAGAGAGAGAGAGAGAGAGAGAGAGAGAGAGAGTAGCAATAGTTATGAACTCTCACACGGTTATTACTTGGACTCCACTGATTCTCTTGTGTGGTTACAAGTATTCTTGTGTCCGTTTACTCAATAAATTTTAGAACCCCGGATAAGTTTTATTTCGTTATCAAAATGTAGTCTGACCTTTTGGTAGCACTTTTGTGCAGATCGGACTTGACCATGGCCTACTGGATACAGTTATACTCTATTGGGACCGAGCAACCGCGTCGAGTTGTGGGCATCACAATCATGTAGGCTTACATCGGCGAAACGGAAGTTCAGGGGTTATGCATTTAGCTACACTTGAGGGAGCAAGTAGCGGTACCAGGCCGGAGCCCGGTCGGAATGGTTTGACCTGACCAACTAGACTGGACAACGGTGTTACTGTCAGTTTAGATCTGATTGACCTAGACTTTAGTGGTGAAGGCAAAGGATGAGAGCCTATAACATCAGAGCACAACCAACCAGGTTTAAGTTATTTTACTATCGCTATTTTTTTCTAGTCTGAGCTAGATCTTGATTAATTCGATACGGCACCTACCATAATGTTCGATACAAGTGGTAGTCGAGGTTTCAGTTGTAGAAATCCATGGGAGATCAATAAATGACATTCAGCATGGTATTACAGATTCTACCACAATTTATCGCAGTCTTTGCCCGGGCCTCATCACACCGTTTTGCGACTATTTTGTGTGTGTGGGAAAGAGTTCCTTTTAGGTACCGACGGTTTTTTACATAGAAGAAACAGTAGCTACCCGGAATAAGTTAGATAAGAGACAGAGCTGAAATAAATTAATTTTTTTTCTTTGTGTAACCCCAAGCAAAAACCAAGCCCTATCTTTTTCTATGGTCCCGATCAAACGAAGCCCTCTTTGGTGTGTAAATTAGTCCGTACCTAAAAGGAACTCTTTCCGTGTGTGCATGTACGTATATATAAATATAACTTGACTTTGAGTCTCTGTATTTCCTTGCAGACCTGGCCGTTTTGAGTAGTCAGAGAAACCAACATGCCAGTCATTGTGGGGCGGGTTGCTGTGCTGGGTCTCACCTTAGCTGCCTTACCAGCTAGTGCAGTGCTCATCTGCTTCTGGTACAGATATCAGTGCAGAGGTAGAAGTGCCTTAATCTGTTCGTTACTTACTGCTTTCATGGTTATTGTAATAATTAACTCTAGATAAAGTGCCCTCTATATAATAATTAATAGGGATATCTAAATTTTATCTAAATTTTGTTTAAAAAGATTCTGCTGTTTGGCCTTTATAATCGTTTTAACTTCAGAGTATGTGGTGTATCTGTCATTTTGAGCATATGTTGTGCCTTCCTTTGATAGAGTATCTGCGGTCTCATTGCCATGGATGCCGCAGTGAGACGGGATCCATTGAAGGATTACTGTATGCTTCATACAGAGGCGTGTAATGTTAGACATTAGGTTATTCAGATCCATGTCTTTGCCAGTTTGCAGGGCCTGAAGGACGGATAGGGCATCTGAGAGACTACGCTGTGAGACAGATGAGGGCTATTCTCAATGTGGGCTGCCGCTGCTCTCAGAGCCTCTGTCTCCTTCAAAAATATGACAAGTTTAGCGCTACACGATTCATACATTTGTTCTTTTAAAACTAGGTAGCTAAGCCTTTATAGTCATCTTTCTTTACACCGGCACTCTCAAACCATCTATCTCTTCCTATTACTAGTCTATTCACATAATTGCTAAAAATCCTCTCCTTCTTTAGGGCAAGTCTTCCTAAATCTCTCATGGAAACCTTCTTCTGTGTATTTGTACCTTTTAAACAAAGCATCTCTCAAGGCAATATATGTTTTATCTTGCAAACTATGCAACACCTGTAAACATTCTCCCGTCAACAAATTCGATAGTCATATAAATTTCTCCTCTTCATTCCATCTATTCTGAGATGCTGTCAATTCAAGTCTAGAGATATAAGCTGGCAAATCATCATGTTCAGGGTTAAAGTTAGGTAGTTTAGGAACCCTTGTAAAGCTATTGACCTTTCCTTGTTTAGTCTCCTCACCATTACTCTCATTTTTACTGCCTTTCATTTTCAATTCTAATTCTTTAGTTTTATCTCATGTTCTCTTTCTTTTTCTCTAGCCAGCAATTCTCTTTCTTTTTCTCTAGCCTGCAATTCTCTTTCCCTTAGATCTAGTTCTCTCTTTTTCATTCTCTCCTCTCTTTCATCTTTTTCGCTAGATCTATTTAGTTCATCTTCATATAACTGTATCTGTTTATCAACAAAGTTACGTAAGTCTTGACCTTCATAATTAAGATCCTCAGCTAATTGTTTTATAGCAGCTAGATCCATGGTTATGTTTTCTATTTTATCTCTTTATTTGTGTAATTTCAATGTTATATTATATTCTCGTCCTTAGACTGAGTATTAGTTTTATCTCATGCGGGCATATGAATAGTAAAAAAGATATATAATTGTTATAAAACAGTCCTTCGTCTTCTACTACTAGCAACTCGATTATCGCTTCAATGTCATAGAACTTACTTCAACTTTATGGATATTATCGTAACCATGTAAGCAATAACTATTTTTAAAAAAAAGTACAACGAAATAACAACAACGACAGTACAATAAATTTAGAAAGTTAAAATATTTTTCCAGAGGACTATCTGGGTTTTAAGCTAGCTACGAGCTATAGGCCAGTTTATAGTCTTAGAGTGTAATAAAAACAAAAATTTGCTCTTTACATTAATGTGTTCATCATAGTCACTTTTCATTGTTATTTCCATTTTCCTGGGAATTAGTATTCCTGTATTATTTCCCTTTTTTTTTCAACTCAAGCAGGTCAAATCTATAGCGTAGTGTCTCCTTAGTAAATCAATCCAACATCTCACCTCAACATAACGGAAGGTTATTTATATTTTACTTTATTAGTGCTCACCAACTCTAAACATCAAATGCAAAATTCAAAATTTCGCCCTATGACTGGTAAGTTACACTTGCTTTTATGTCTTAACAAACCTCGGGATACTTTTGAGGCTAAACACAAAATAACCAGACACAAGTTTACGAAATGTTTATGAATTATGGCATTAAAATCGACTTCTTGACTCTTTTAAAGCATATGTCAATTTCCGGCGATCTACAGCACTAATGTTCTATCTCTGTACGTATGCACTCAAAATTAATCAAGTCACACGCAAGACAGGTACTGAGTCAATTAGGAAATTTCTTAGACACAAGATATAAAAGTCACCAAGTTCTAATTGATCATTATTGTTTACACTATGTATCTTAATTTCACATCTCCACAGATAATTTATCTCATATAAGGCTCATCAATAGTTATGTTTTCGGCTTACAGGATATACATTTATGTAGTGAGATTAACTCACTTCTTTGATCCTTTATACATTTATATACTTTATATTATATTCTTGAGGTTTCCAATCTTCTACTTTTACCTGTAGTGTGTAATATTGAAGACGTGCACTGATCTCCAAATTACTAATATGCAATATTGTCTATATTTTGTTTCTTTGGCGAAATGACCTGTATATGTTCACATTACTGTTTATTAGTCCTTTGACCTTCTTACCAACATTTTCAATATTCTCGGTTTACCGTATTCATATTGTGCTTTCAAAGACACGTATTAAGAACAGACATAAATATTGTAAATTTTATAAATATTGTATAATAGTGTTTATATTTACACTTATTATTATTTTTAGTGACTATGGTATAATTAATTCTAGAGTTAGATCTAGATGTGTGTACCCTAAGACAGAAACAGGTTTTACTCACAATAAAATTATAAAGAATGTATTGTAAAAAACGCTACAATACCAGTTTGTTACTAACGAAACAAGACTTTAAGGGTGGGAACTTATTATAACGGCCTAATTACATACTATAAATTTATGGGTGGGGATATAAATATATGTAAAAATATAGCTAACTAGAATACACTTAGACAGATAGTAAATCACGGGAGAAAAACATCAATCATAATCTTTCACACTCTCGTAATATCTCACAGAACCACGCGACAATCTAAACACGAAAATTTTGTGACATAAATAAGATACAGCCTACAGAACTATATTATCTCAAGAATCAGCGGAGCCGTAGAAAATTTTCGGAATGTATTCTTCGTTACAACTTATCAAATAATATAACGATCGGGGTGTATTTAATTCTAGATTATACTACATTTAAGGGTGTCAATTAACAATCCAGAGAAAATACTTCGACAGTTATATTAAAGAAACTCGGAAAAACTCTGCTGACAAAAGAGACAATACCCTCGCCATCTCTCCGATATAGATACAATTATTACACAATAAGTATTGTGAGTATGTCACTGTCCTAGACAGAACACTATATATGTTAATTTATTTATTTATTTTTGTAATAGGTCAGTCGTATTTCCGAGTAATGTGACAGGGAAAAAAATCACTTAGCTTTTGTTTTGTTTCTTCTTCACCCGGAGCCAACACACCGACGACCTCCCCGCAATACACCTGTCTCAACACTATGGCCGCTCCAGTGGATGCACCGCCCAGTGCGATGATGATGCCCACTCGTGAATATAAAAATAATAGCACGATATTAGGACATTACATAATATGTGTATTACATATAATGGGAATAGAAATCGAGGAGAGGAAAAATTTTAAAAGAAAATGGCAAAAACTATGATAATACAGGGTTACTGTTATAGAATTGTAAGATGGTAAATTGCCCCTATAGTGCTCCCAATAGTGTCCCCTCCATGTAATAATTAACTCTAGATAAACTGCCCTCTATGTAATAATTAATAGGGATATCTAAATTTTATCTAATTTAGAAAATAAGGTTTAATTCCTTGCAAAGGACCCTAATTTTCTTAAAATGATTATTTATACTTAATTAAGATTTAAATCCTAATCCATAATAAACTTTTAATTATAATGTCACAAACATATATATAGTTATATATGACAAAATAAAAATCCTACAATATTTTAGATTTTTAATATTTATTCTAATGAATTCCCCCCTTTTACTTTATACAAAACAAAACAATAAGTTTAAGAAACTACTCTAATTTAATAAATATATCTATGAAGTGAGATTGTAAATTATTTTTATACTATATTATCACAATACAATCTATACTATTACATTTTAACTCTTGGTGATCCTTCCTTTCTTTTTACATTTTGCACATACCATATCGTCTTTTTCCATACACACAAAAGTTCTTGTCTGTCCTTGAATCTCCTATCTCCCTGCGCTGCATCTGTTCCTCTGTTATCTTTTCTTTTTAATATTCTTTCGATGACTTGACTTTATTGGTTTTATAAAATTGTCTTGTAGTTCACAGAATAGAATTTCTAGTCTCAACCAATCAATTCTGGTGTTTGATTTTTATTTGATTTCTTTTCAATGTTCCTTTCACTTAACATATGAAATTGAAATAGAAAACTGTTTTATAATTTTTTTTTATATCACAGTTATCGTGAGTAATGTTTTCATTACAATTGAAATCAGGATATTTAGGTTATAATGTTTTTTTTCCACTTAGGATGTGAAATTGACGTAGCAAACTGCCTCTTCTTTATGTCACAGTTATTGCGGCAATATTTTCATAAAAAAATTGAAATTGGGAGAGTTGAGTTATGTTGTTTTTTTTCACTTAGAATGTGAAATTGAAAATAGTAAACCGTTTTTATTTTATTTTTTTTTTTGGTTATTGCGGGTAATATTTCTCCTGCAAAAGAATAGGAAAACATAGTTTTTAAGTTAGCATCAGCGATTCAATCGTTAATTTATTTCAATAATAGTCAACAATATCACGATTTACTAGATTTCATGTTCACTCAAAAAAAAAAAAATTATCATTCAATAAAATTTCTGAAAGGAAATTATTTAATTATTCCTTTAAATCTCTAAATTCTTTATTCCTTTATTATTATTATACTATGTACATTATTATTAATTTAAATCTAGATCTTGATCCTGATCACAAAATTTCTCACCTCTCCCGAATTATTTATCAAGATGTCAGATCTCCTGCCATCTTTCTCTCATAAAAATGTAATGAAAAAGAGGACGAACCCTCGTGTGTGCTAGTATTTGTAGTGCTAAGGCCAAGCTTGCCTACATTCACACTGTCTTGCCTTCCTTCTAAGCCTTCCAGCCTCTCTCTCATTGCTCGTGAACTTTCTGGCTTGACACATTTTATGCTATGTTAACCTCACTCACAGTTATTATAAGCAATATCAATATCGCCATCTTTCTATTGCACTTCTACCATCACTATAAGCTGGACCCATCCGAGAGGATTGGGGGAAAATACATCCGGAATGTCACATTTATTTTTGTGGCTGAGTTGCTCCAATCTGTCTCATACATTTGGTCTGACAGTTAAGATTAGAGAAGGGGGGCAAAAATCACACAGTTTGTGGACACATCTACAGATACACATAAGCGCACACTGGTTCTATTCTTTGTTAAATATTTCATCATTAAAAGCCTTCGAGGCAAGACATATTGTACTCTATACATAGACTTTTTTCATTATTTAAAGACGTAAGTGAGTTTAAAACTTGACTACTTGCACTACATATATATATATTCATCTGCTACTGCTACTCCTACTGCTACATTTCGTTCAATAGCGAGGCTACAACTTCCACAAATGTTGCCAGTACTCTTACTACTACTACTACTACTACTACTACTACTACTACTACTACTACTACTACTACTACTACTACTACTACTACTACTACTACTACTACTACTACTGCAACCATTTCTGTTTTTATGGCAGATGCCATTTTAACTACATGTACATGGCATGTTAAGACACAAGGTAAATATTTTAGAATAACGGTAAAAATAAGATAAGCCAATATATTATGGATTTTCACATTAGGCCAGAACTGTATGGTCAATTCTGTTCAGATAAGTTGCTGAATGGCTTTATATTCGTTGGGTTTTTAAGCTAAAAAGTTTGAAAATGTTGTAATAATCGCAGTAAATAATTGTAGACTCTATTGAAAGGCAGACACATTGACTTCAATGTTTTTCTATTTTCCCCCTTTGGGTTGTCTTATGCAAATTTAATTATTTTAGACTATGATATTTGACTGTGAAGGTGGTCTCTTAACTTTCGCAATTTCTCTATCTCTCCTCAGAGGCGGCCAACAGGAAGCGAGCAGATCAAGGTAAAGTTTCACATCTATTACGCTAAAGTAAACATACCTAAAACATTTTACCATAAACTTGTGGATCAAAGTAGAATTTCACATCCAACAACCGAAATTACTTGTAACGCTTTATCATGAAGTTAAGGATCAGGGCAGAGTTTCACATCTAACAACCTACATTACTTGTAACATTTTACCATGAAGATAAGGATCAAGGTAGAATTTCATATCTAAGAACCTAAATTACTTGTAACACTTTAAATACCATCAAGTTAAGGATCAATGTAGAGTTCCCCATCCACCAAGCTTGTGTACATGCTCACAAAACACCTTTCAATGAATCTAAGGATCAAAGTAGTTTCACATCTAACAAGCTATAATTGTACATGTTACCAAAACACTTATACAATGAATTTTAGGAGAGGATACTCTGATTACTGATATGAAAATAGGCTCTTTGAAGAAATAATTTTTAAATGAGACATTTGATGAGATTTTTATTCTTCAACTAAGCAGATCACAAAAAGACATGAGAAATGTACATGAATCAATATATATATATATATATATATATATATATATATATATATATATATATATATATATCAGCAGCATTGGATTTCAAATGAAAACCCTTCAATTTATCTATAATTTATAACTGTGAATGTAAGGCACTAATTTCTGTTGCTCTTTGTCTTTCACCAGGTAACCACGAGTGTGAGGTGTTTGCTTTAGGCCAATATGAGGCCATGGAGGGAAATCGGAGATGGAAGGGATGTACCAAGAATCCTGGCCACCTGACCTTCATTCCCATTACAGAGTTCTCAATGGGTCACCTGCCGGAAGCCTACCAGATCCAGGAGGTATTTGACCTCATCACAAATATCTCAGCTCGTACAGTGAGACTGCGTGTTGGCTATACAAGCTTGGCCCGACCTAAAGGATATGTCTTCTCCGAGTTCGGAGGCCAGCGCACTTCTCATACAGGATCTGGCTGGGTGAGGGATTTTGAGGTGAGGAATGGGCCGTGCCGCTGTCGGGACTGTGATGGCAAGAATACCATCTACAATAAATGGTGGTTGCTTAGGGTGTACACTTCCTGCCATGTAGTTTACGACACTAGCGAAGCTGTGGAGACAGAGGTGGATCTCTTCTATGATAGTGAAGCATCCCGTAAATCAGCCCGCTCAATTGTCACAATGAAAGGCATCAAAGCAACATACAGAGATGAGGATCCAAGCAACATACAGAGATGAGGATCACGACTCCTGCAAATTCTACTGTGCTACACATGATGAGCAGCTGATCCACAAGCTGATCCACAAGCTGATCCACAAGCTGATAGCATTAACCTCAAAATGGGAGAAGATTCCTAAGAGTCTGATGGAGATGGAAAGCCTGTGTGTGATCATATCCCATCCTCATGGAAAATACAAGCATGTTACGGTTGGAGAAATGAAGGGCTCCACAGAGGAGATCTTTGGGCTGACCAAGTTGTACAATGCTGATACTTGTTGCGGCAGTAGCGGCGCACCTGTTATCTTCCCAAGGAGACGGGGTGACTTGAAAGGTTGGGTGCCCATCATGTTCGCCCACAGCCAAGGGTTGGAGAATGGCCTCAATAGGAGTGCCATTGGTGCATCTCGGTCATATTAAGTTTACAACCTTCTCACTTATATGACTCAAATGCAGTCGAGTCTGCTTATTTTGAAGTCATTCGGATAAATAAAGGACTTCGAATTATCCGAAATTCTAATTATCAGAATACCTAGAGAAAGAGAGTTAAAAAAATGTGGATGACAGATCAGGAATGTCATTACAAGTGTGCAGGGAGGTGGGGGTGGGCCTAACCCCTTTCTCTCTTGCAGCCTTATTGCAGACTCTTGCCTGTAACATAGGTGGGCACACAAACATACACACACCAGAATCACTTGCTGCGCGGAGCATAGCACTACACGTACTTTTATTTACAAGCCTGGTTTCACTGTGTCAGAATAAAAAAATCACACCAAAATCGCTTCGAATTAACCGGATCCTTATTTCAAAAATTGAACTAACCAATATTTTTTAATAAAGCTTAAATAGAGAAATATTGGGTAAAATTAAACGTCTTCAAAATACAGTCGAGTCCAAATAATTCGAATCCGGATTGTTCAAATTTTTGGATATTTAGAAGTCGATTAAAATACCCGAATATTTCTCTCTTTAAGCTCTATTAAAAATATCGGTTAGTTCGAAGTCGGAAAGAATGATCTGGTTAATTCGAAGTCGTCATGGCATTTTTTTTTTTTTTTTTTTTAAATATTCTGAAAGCAATCTTTTTAGCTTGTAAAACAGACAAAGTGGTGCCAATTGCTATGCTCCAAGCGGCAAGCGATTCTGTGAATGTGTGTGTGTGTGTTCGGCCCGCCTACATTACAGGCAAGAGTCTGATACAAAAGAGAATGGGCTTGGCCTCGGGATCAGGTGTGGATGCTTCGTAGACCGGAAGAGGAGGGGAGTGGTTGTACCACACGCGATGATTGAACTCGGCAGTCAGTGTGTGCGATGTTACCTGGTTACACATTGCTCTATTATGTCAATGCAATGTAATTTTGATAGTGGCTCTATGCCGGCCTGTCATAGATCTAGATCTAGACCTGGCTTTGTTTGGGAGGGTCTTCTCACTTGTGGTTCTTAGTTACGATATGTGGGGCAAACTTGGGTTACATTATACATGTAATCATCTCCGTTAGCTGTGTATTTGTATGTGTGTTAACTTTTATAACCTAGCCTAGGTCTACAAAGCTGCTCGCTTTCAGTCCGTGAAAGCACTTTGTAGTGCTCGGTCACTTATTATTATTTTAAGCTGTACTCTTTACATTCAGTGAAATCAGTTTCAGTATAGACAATATGGCATTTTCTCTTTCAAGTCAAAAGTCTTTGATGCGAAAAAAAAAAAGCCTATTAGCATTGAAATTAAAATCAAATTGCTTGAAGAGGTGGATAAAAAAGTTTTGCCAAAAAAGGAAATTGCTTTGAAGTTTGGAATTCGCAGTCGCCCCCCTTGTATATATGTGTAACATTCCTGATCTGCCATCCACATTTTTCTCCTCTTTTTCTCTATGTATCCTGATAGTTTGAATTTCAGATAATTCGAATTACCTTTTTTAGCCCGAAGACTTCGAAATAACCGGACTCGACTGTATCCAAGAATTCGAACTATCCGGATTCGAATTATTTGGACTCAACTATACCTCAACGATAAACAGAAAGTTTCATCCCATGTGGACTTGTTTCTGACCTTTCTTTCCAAGCTTAAAATTCTTTTGTTTCTGTTGCATTGGCATTGGATAAAACCAAATGGATAAATATCAAAATGTTTTTGTGGAACAAAATAGAATCCGTAAATCTGACATATGTAATTATTGCATTGTAGCCTAAATCAAGACTGGTATGGTGGATATGATATGTTCAAAGAAGTTATTTAGCTCCATATTATTGTGACGCTTTTACAACGTTTAAATTCTGTAAGTATCATTCTTTCAAACTGGAGGGATTCAGCTAGATTTAGGATCCACATTCCATATTATGTGTATTGTAACTAAAGGAGAGAAGAAGGAGGAATAAAAAGAAGGCAGGGTTCTCACAGGTTCTTGGAAAACATTTGGAAATTTGGTTTCATTCAGTTAAGTCCAGGAAGAGTCTTGGAGGCTTTGTTTTTTGGTCCTGGAAATCCTAGAATTTCAATATTTACACAGAATTGTCAATTCAGTCTTGGTTTCCATCTGAGAAGTAAGCGTATTACTGCACAGAAATCTAAAATAATAAAAAAGGAGTAGCGGTTCTTGCTCAATATCTCCCTGCTCCAGCCTCAGTGATCATTGTCAGATTTTTTAACTCTAGACCTATACATGCCCTAACTCTTTCTCAGCAGCTCTTATCTGTCATCTTCAACAGCAGCATCCAGATTGTCCTCCTCTACTCAGTAGAAGTATCAGGATTTTGTAGGGTGTCAACTATGCCTGCTCTAACCAAGCGTAGCATCATCACCAGTTTCTTTGTTCTGCTCTCAACATTAGAAGCAGTTATCTGCTGTCCGCTGTGCATGCTTTAAACAGAAGCAGCATTACCAATTTTTCACCACAGTCATTTACATCAAGATGAGGTCACTGCTACATAAAACTAAATTTTTTTCTATTCCAAGAGGAATTTTATCTGGGAATGTGTATAGTCATAAAAATTTTCAATGCTTCATGAGATATACAACTTGTTCTAAATCTCTAGATATTGGTATTATTACTCTGCAGATAATAAGTACAACATCGAAGAAAAGCAAAATTTTGCCTTTGTCCTGCAAAATTTCTGGTAAGGAATGATTATTTTTTTTAAACCTCTCAGTATGTTAGAACTCTACGAATTTAATTTCTGTTGATTGTGGTGTGAGCTGAATTGATCTGAACAACACAAGCACGATGGTGACCAAGGAGCATTACTTGTCAGAGAATTACCTGAAATCCTTGTGGCTCTGACTTGATCCCAAATGTTTTTTTACTCTGTCAGAGTAATACTGTGAAATCCATGTAGCTCTCTCTCTCTCTCTCTCTCTCTCTCTCTCTCTCTCTCTCTCTCTCTCTCTCTCTCTCTCTCTCTCTCTCTCTCTCTCTCTCTCTCTCTCTCTCTCTCTCTCTCTCTCTCTCTCTCTCTCTCTCTCTCTCTCTCTCTCTCTCTCTCTCTCTCTCTCTCTCTCTCTCTCTCTCTCTCTCTCTCTCTCTCTCTCTCTCTCTCTCTCTCTCTCTCTCTCTCTCTCTCTCTCTCTCTCTCTGTCTATCTGTCTATCTCAACCATTATCTTTGTATTGTACAAAATGTAATAAAGAAAATTTTTTTTGGAACTGAAAGATTGGATTGGCTGTGTTGAATTTCTCCTAACAGAACTTTAATTATATTGTGCCGTCCCCCCCTCCTTTTTTAAAGTCACTAATCTGACATTTATAAATTGTATGTCTTGTCCCAAGGTTAGACTGACAAGTTGTTTTAGAAATACATGTACATGTATACAAAGAAGGCTGGATTCCACACTCAGAGAAAGGAACAACACAAAGTGGAGAGATTGATGCTGTAATACATGTAATACTAATAATCCAATTTGGAGAGGATGGGGTGATAATAAAAAAAAAGGCTTAAGAATGGTGCTATAAGTGTAACAATGGAAGGCCTAAAAGATAATGCCGTAGCAAGGTATTCAGGATAATGCTGCGAGCATACCAATGCAAGATGTAGAGAATGATGCTGAAACAAAGCAATGTGCAGAAGAGGATGCTGTAGCAATGTAAGGTGTAGAGAATTATGCTTTAACAATGCAATGTGTAGATGATGATGTGTAGCAACCCAAATGTAGAGAATGATGCTGTGACACTGCAATGTGTAGATGACGATGCTGTATTAATGAAACATATAGAGGCTATATGCCTATATGTAGCAATATATGAGATCTACCCAGAAGGCCTACTGGGTTATCTTAGGTTTTCAAACTGAAACATTGCATAGGCAGTTTATGTGTCTGTCCTTTCCTTTTCTAGTGTTTGTGTCTTCATTGATAGAGTTAGTGTTCCCACTTCGCTTGACTGTAACACTAAAAATACAAAGACTTTGAAGAAAGTCTTAAAGGCATGCTTCAGTAAGAGGTTGCCTCGGATGAAAGTAAGGAAACACTCTGTTGTTTTTTCCAATACAAATATTATTGTAACAAATTGGTTGACTTATCCTTGCGTCATTATTTGCTGGCGTCGCATTATACATAACACTAATAGGGCGACAAAGAAACAATTCTATAGTATATATCTTAAGTATTATAATTCAGGGATTTTTTTTTCATTTTCATGCAAGAGAAATGAGCTCAATGAGAAAAAGTTTTATGCTCAAGACGAAATGGGCGGACTGCATTGTAATTTTTTGTATCGCTTTATGTGATGTAACTATCTGTGTCTACCTGTAGGCGCTTTTCAAACCGTCACAGCGTGAAGGAAAGTCTGTGTCTGCACATGACGGGATGCGGAATTCCACAAGACATGTATGAAACAAAATATGCTGTAACTTTTCTAGAAACTTGGACTCATATTTAAATCAAAATTTTTGCTACCGTTTTCGACATGTCATGAAAGTTCCAGTGATAAGTGTCACAGCAGAATAGAGAGATAAAGCTAGCAAAACCAGCGGCTCATACTGTTATAGGCTCGTTGATGTAGAGGCTTATGCCTTCTCTTCCAGTTTCATGTATGTTACTACTCTTGCTAGAACCAGTTATTAGGTCTGATTTTTATTTGTTTGTGCCTTTTCTTTATTTTGAGGTATATGTACCTTTTAATATCACAGAAAAAAAGAAGCCAGAATACAATTTGGTCGTAAGAGAGTTCTAGATTATCTACAATGAAGATGAAAACATAAAAAAATGGAGGCAGTTGAATATCATTGTGAATCTTTATTAAAATAAAAATAGAATATTTTAAAGACAAAGAGATGCTATAAAATGGGCTGTTCTGTACATTCATATGAATTCATAAAACTTAAGCTGAAATAAAATGCAAGAAATTAAAATTTCAAAATCTTTGTGATTCAAAGTTTCATTTCAAAACAATAAATATTCAACTTCAAAAATCATCTAGAAAGACTTATCATAAATGTACATGGTTATCTTTTGTTTGGTTTTACGTTCGTTGATCTTTGTAAAGACTCACAAGAGTAGACAGCAGCTTCCCGCCGAGCCAGGGTCTAAGGGTCTGTCCTGGTCAAACGGGTACCGATCCCCACCACTGGTCAAGCCAGAGATCAAATCCAACGCTCTAGTGACTGAACTTTCAACCGCACACTTTAGAATAAACCACTTGGCGATAATTATAGATTGTTGATTTTGTTCTAAAGTGTAGCCTACAGTGTAATTTGATTGGCTGGTCTAAAGTCACTGATGATTAGGCAGTGACTACAATGAACAATTATATACGTAAGGTAATCTCAAAGCAAATAACGATTATTCTGAATTCCTTTCTATCGTCTTTAAGATAATGATAAATGGCTGGCAAGAGACAGGAAAACACCAAATTTCCAAATACGCATATTGGTTTATATTCGACAGAATTGGCTAAACGAAATCTAAATCTGAACTGAATAAAGTTTATTGAGTTGATATGTTATACTGACTGAATGTCAATACTGTAACATCTAGTCTGTTACTAAAGTAAGAGCAGGATAAATTACAAACATAACATATTCATGCCTATAATTTTGACTCGATGGGTTTTTCGTGCTGATACCCATCATTGATCTCCCCATTGGCTGGCGGCAGATCTTGCTCTACGTCATCCAGTCGGCTGCTGGCGTCCTCACGGTTCTGAAACCCAAAGCTTGGGCAAACGGGAATGTACCTGAAATACAAGTGGGTTATTAAATTTAATGGCTGTAGAATTTCTGCCAGTCGTCATGATACACAAATAAAACGCAATGATTTTGAAAACTTCTAGAATAAAAAAGAACTAGGAGTCTTGAATAGTGCGAAAGGATATTACTATTAGGTGGAGAATTCCTTTAAGTTTAACAGATTAGGTTCGCTGTCTCATAATGTTAAACCTCCATTCTCTCAAATTATCAAACTATCGCGTCGGAGACACAAAGTGATTTATTTCACAAGTGATCTGTACGATCCACCTGCAAGCATTATTGCATTGTGCGGGTATATAAAAAAAAATCGTTTAAATACTACGTACATAGGCTACCGGTACAGTGAGCGATTTGTTTCTGGTTCCGAATATCATGCTACACGAGTGATTTTTTGCTGGTTACATGGAGCGATTTGTTGCTAGTTGTGAACATGATGCTGAGCATAGTGATTCGTCGCTGGTTCCGAACATGATGTTGCATGGAGCGATTTGTTGCTGGTTCGGAACATGATACTACCCTGAGCGATTTGTCGCTGGTTCCGAAAATCATGCTACATGTAGCGATTTGTCGCTGGCTGATGTTACACGGAGAGATTTGTTGCTTGTTACGAATAGGATGCTACATGGAGCGATTTTTGCTGGTCCTGAGTATGATGCTACATGGAGCGATTTGTTGTTGGGTTCTGAACATGATGATGCGCGGAGCGATTCGTTGCTGGTTCCGAACATGATGTTACATGGAGAGATTTTTTGCTGGTCCTGAACATGATACTACGGGAGCTATTTGTTGCTGGTTCCTGAACATGATGTTACATGGAGCGATTTGTTGTTGGTTCGGAACATGATGCTGCGCGGAGCGATTCGTTGCTAGTTCCGAACATGATGCTGTGTGGAGCGATTTGTTGCTGGTCCTGAGCATGATGCTACATGGAGCGATTTGTTGCTGGTTCTAAACATGATGCTGTATGGAGCGATTTGTTGCTGGTTCTGAACATGATGCTGCACTGAGCGATTCGTCGCTGGTTTCGAACATGATGCTGTATGGAGCGATTTGTTGCTGGTTCTGAGCATAATGCTATATGGAGCGATTTGTTGCTGGTTCTAAACATGATGCTGTATGGAGCGATTTGTTGCTGGTTCCGAACATGATGTTGCATGGAGCTATTTGTCGCTGGTTCCGAAAATCATGCTACACGGAGTGATTTGTTGCTCTTTTTCAACATAATGCTACACGTGGCGATTTGTTGCTGGTTCTGAACATGATGTTGCACGGAGCGATTTTTGTTGGTTCCGAACATGATATTACATGGAGCGATTTGTTGCTGGTTCTGAACATGATGCTGCGCTGAGCGATTCGTCGCTTCTGAGCATTGACTTGCTAGAAGCGATTTGTTGCTTGTTCAGAGCATTGACTTGCTAGAAGCGATTTGTTGCTGGTTCTGAGCATTGACTTGCTAGAAGCGATTTGTTGCTGGTTCTGAGCATTGACTTGCTAGGAGCGATTTGTTGCTGGTTCTGAGCATTGACTTGCTAGGAGCGATTTGTTGCTGGTTCTGAGCATTGACTTGCTAGGAGCTATATATGCTGTGGGTTCTGAAAGAAAAGCTTCACAACGATTTGTTGCTAGCTGTGAACGAATCATTACACGGATTGCTTTTTTACAGTTTCTACACAAATTGCATTCACTTTAATTGGCCTTAAAAACACACATGACAAAATGCTGAAAAATTTAAGCTCTGAAGTTCTCAAGAAGATACCGACAGGCTGTGTTATTATAATCTCTACGATCCGATGGTGTCTCACAAGTGTTTGAGCACCAGCTGAGTCACCATGCCAAAGATCACTGTGGTGTTTGAAGAGTGATTGTCTAACGGCCTCAATCTGTAGCTGATGACCATCTTCATTCTGAGCCATTGCCTCATCCATAGAAAACTAATAGAGGCTGTTCCTTCATGTAGGAATATGTATTACTTAGAGCAAAGAAACATTCAATTGCTCCCTGTTTACCAAACGTAACAATGGAAGGTTAGGGAACCTACAGTTGCTTTTTTTTTGCTTATGCTAAAACAGTGAAGTCCCAGAAATTAAGTTACTCCTTAAATAAATATTCCTTAATCCTCTCTCTCTCTCTCTCTCTCTCTCTTTCTCTCTCTCTCTCTCTCTCTCTCTTTCTCTCTCTCTCTCTCTCTCTCTCTCTCTCTCTCTCTCTCTCTCTCTCTCTCTCTCTCTCTCTCTCTCTCTCTCTCTCTCTCTCTCTCTCTCTCTCTCTCTCTCTCTCTCTCTCTCTCTCTTCCCCCCCCCAACCCTCCCCCACACTTTCCTGCCTGACTCAAGAAAACCAATAAGAATCTTACTTGACAAAAGGCAGTTTATTGAGCCACGGCTGTATAAGTGGAAGGTCATACACGGACATGTCACCACCTGCCTCGCCCTTGGCCAGCGCCCCTCGCCACGCGATCAGGCCGCGCTCCTCTGGGGTACCTAAAGAAAAAAATAACCTTAAGTTGTTATAGGCTAGAATACATAACCAGTCTGTGTCCATAACTAATCATAAAAGCTTAATACTACTAGCGCGGAAAAAAATCTTCAGGAATTTGTTTTTCGATTCATATGTGTGCATTTCAAGGAGATGAAAAATACTATATTTCAAGGCGACTTGACGTCTTAATGACTTGGGTCAGAATTTGATTTTTAAGTCAAAATAGTTTTTTACCTTTTCAGTAAGAAAAAGGCAAATATATAGGGCAGCAACACTCACAATAGCCAGCCTGTAAATACTATCAGTCTACTAAGATTTAGTTAAGAGCTTTGAAAGATGGGGCTACGCCTCCAGGCGGGCTGCATAATAAATTTAAAGCAATGAGCATTCAGTCCAAGCTTCGCTGGCCATTGCTACCATATGCCATCTGCTCATCCACATTAAAAGCAATAGAGTAACAATTTTTTTTTTGTTCTCAAGGAAACGGCTAGGATTTCATTTTGGCTGTGCTAATATTCTGTAGCAAAGTAAGCTAAAACTCCCTTTGAAATTTATTCTAGAGCAGCATAAGTGCGGCAAAGCTCGACTGTTCGCAATACTGGAAGATTCGTGTAATCCGGTGGATGTTGTCCAAACAGCAACAACAAAAAACTGACAGGAAATGTAGAGCTATCGAAGAAGGCCAAAGAATGTCTCTAAATAAAAGAAGCATTAGGCGAAACACAGACATTAACCAAATGATTGGGGTCATCTATCGCAAAGTGGTCACTTTGCTCAGAAATTCTCTGATGACTTCCTGCTATCTAACTCGTCGATGAGGATCTTACAATAAAATGTACACCTCTGTCTCACCTGGTACAGTATTATCCAGTAGGAAAGCCAGGGCTCCACCGACAAACATATTGGTGCCGAACAGTACCCTGAACACTTGGTCGACGTTTGAATCGCCTGTGGAAACCAAGGAGAAGACTGGGGCTAAAAGAAGTTGAATGGGATTTATTAATCTTAATTGTATAGAAATTGGTAGGGGTTAATCGGTCAGGAGTGTTATGACAGTTTACTGAAACATTGAATTAAATGTATTAAGAAAACTCCGCTCTTTATACTGTATCATCGCTAAGTTTGGACCATTTAGAAGTTTAAGCGTTCATGATATGAAACTTGATTGTAAGAGGAATGTAAAAACCATACACCATCATATATATACACTACATAAATAAATCACAGGACCATAGATGAGATTAATCTGCTGCAAATTTTTCGGTTCTAATAATATTAGCTGCAAAACGTCTAACCTCTCGGCTTTGCTCTGTTCTTCCCCATTTATTGTGCATATTTTCACACTCAACACTAATTATTGTGCGAGTGTCAGACTTGTGTCAATGGCTGCAAAATTTTCACAATCCACACTTACCTAGGTCATTCTGCAGGTATGCGACTTGGATCAATCGCTCCTAACGTTTTACTCAACACTTCTCTACTTTATTATGCACGTGTCAAACCTGTAAAAATTGCTCCTAAATTTTCACACTCAACACTTTTCTACTGTGTTATGCATCTGTCAGACTTCTGTCACTCATTCCTAATGCTCGCACTCAGCACTGCTGTATCGTATTGTGCACGTGTCAAACCTGTGTCAATGGCAGCAGGGTTTTTGTTGACCCAGCCAGGCACGCTGAGGCCGAAGAACAGTGGGACGCCGAACACGAACAGGTTGCGGGAGGAGTTTAGGTCCACGAACTGGAGGTTCGAGATTCCCACCGCACCGACCATACCTGCGACAAGAGAGAGAGAGAGAGAGAGAGAGAGAGAGAGAGAGAGAGAGAGAGAGAGAGAGAGAGAGAGAGAGAGAGAGACCCACAGTCAGACAGGCAAACAGACCGACAAAATAAGTCACCGATTAGAAGGGACGATGAATTTGATTTATTCTCTCAATTCGTCGTTGCTATTGTTTAAAGTTGGAGTCAAAGTAAAATGGTTTTTTTTCTTATCTCGATGTGGAACTGTTCCACTTTTCTTTCTTATGAAACAATTACGTGTGGAAGCTGAATGGATCAAACTATCATGCGAAACTCGAAGATCTCCATGACGGAAGTGAAGGTCCAGGCTGGTTGACCTGATCTCTTGTCGATCACGGCTGAGGCCAGTCCTTGACCTAATCTAATGCTACGTTTCCACATGTACTGCACTGAGGAGGAGAATCTTGTCGCGATCGCGTCCTTGGTATATGTAGTGACTGGTACATGTATTGAGGTAGTCATACAGGTGCTTGTTTAGGACTTGTTGTTTTAAGGCAAAGGACCAATTTGTCTCAAAGCTAAGTACATGAACCAGTTTTCTTAAGAGAAAGTGCCAATTGACTCATGGCAAACAAGCAATTTGACTCAAGGCTATGTACCAATTTAATCTGTTAATAAGATTCAAGACAAAGTAATAATTTTACCCAGGTCAAGTTATCAACATTACTCAAAGCAATTAAATTACGAGACCAAAGGTAATAAACGAATAAGATTTAATTCAACCTACATTTTTTGTCTTATGATTAAATATTTTCGTTCACTCTAGATAATCTTGGACTCTTTTGACTAAAAGCAAACTTCAAAGTAGTTCAGCAAAAGTAGCGTGCACCTCACCAAACATGACGAAGAAGAGACCTCCGACCACTGGTTCTGGAATCGTGACAAACAATGCTCCAAACTTCCCCAAGCAGCCGAGAAGGATCATGAGGAGTCCGGCCACTTGGACCACAATGCGGCTCCCCACCTGGGAGTAGCACAACGTGTGGTCAGAGTGACCAAGAAAAGATCAAGATAAGTTCTGTTTGTATATACGCTTCGTCTTTGCAATGAAATAAAGTTAAAAAAAAAACTTCTTTATTTATTATGTACCGAAGTTCTAGCAATTTTTTTTACTCGGAATTATAACAAAAATGAAAAATACCGCTGCCTTATTGGTCTGTTTTTCTGGGTTTTAACTGGGATGACGGCTTTTACAGAATGTAGCTAAAGCTCAAGTTGATTAACACTAGATGCTTGTGGGGGGTTTTAAGGTCTGTATTGCCATTAAGAGATCTGTAAGTGTATGAGGTCTTTATCGATGAGAGTAGGCAACACTCGATTAATCGTCAGTGTTACATTGGGGTGTTCAATAGTTCGCAGTAGGAAGAAATATAACTATCCTCGGAAAAAGCTATCAGTGTAGGCTAAAACATCCTAGACAACTGAGTTCAAAACTTTCACACTATATCTAACAAACATTTATTTCAAATAGCCACAACAAACTGCCATGTATCATCCCAGAAAGTTGTGTCAAAACTGTCACGATGCGAACCAAGAGTGTTGTATTGCAAATCGTAACGTACCATCTCAAACAGGCTTGTCAAAATAGTACGATTTCATCTTATAAAGCTGTGAAAAACCTTAACAAACCATCCCAGAGAGATACTTAACTTTTAAGTATTATCGGAGAAAAATATGTCAATACTGTAACGTTTCATCCGAAACTTGTCAACGTTTCATCCAGGTGTGGTAAATTCGAAACTTGTCAACGTATCATCCAGGTGTGGTAAATTCCAAACTTATCAACTATCATCAAGGTGAGATAAATTCGAAACTTGTCAATGTATCATCCAGGTGTGGTAAATTCGAAACTTGTCAAAGTATCATCCGGGTGTGGTAAATTCGAAACTTGTCAATGTATCATCCAGGTGTGGTAAATTCGAAACTTGTCAAAGTATCATCCGGGTGTGGTAAATTCGAAACTTGTCAATATATTATCCAGGTGTGGAAAATTCGAAACTTGTCAATGTATCATCCAGGTGTGGTAAATTCGAAACTTGTCAATATATTATCCAGGTGTGGTAAATTCGAAACTTGTCAATGTATCATCAAGGTGAGGTAAATTCGAAACTTGTCAATGTATCATCCAGGTATGGTAAATTCGAAACTTGTCAATGTATTATCCAGGTGTGGTAAATTCGAAACTTGTCAACGTATCATCCGGATGTGGTAAATTCGAAACTTGTCAATGTATCATCCAGGTGTGGTAAATTCGAAACTTGTCAACGTATCATCCAGGTGTGAAAAATTCGAAACTTGTTAACGTATCATCCAGGTGTGGAAAATTCGAAACTTGTTAACGTATCATCCAGGTGTGGTAAATTCGAAACTTGTCAATGTATCATCCAGATGTGGTAAATTCGAAACTTGTCAATGTATCATCCAGGTGTGCAAAATTCGAAACTTGTCAACGTATCATCCAGGTGTGGAAAATTCGAAACTTGTTAACGTATCATCTAGGTGAGGGAAATTCGAAACTTGTCAATTTATCATCCAGGTGTGGTAAATTCGAAACTTGTCAATGTATCATCCAGGTGTGGTTAATTCGAAAGGTGTCAACGTATCTAGGTGTGGTAAATTCGAAACTTGTCAACCTACTTAGCTATTTTTAATCGAGAGTTGTTTCAAACTCCTGAAATAACATGCGATAGGGCTTCATTCAAAACAGTTACATGTTGCAGAATAAAATTGTAATCAAACCCTTTATATCATCTATCCCGTAGACCTGTACCTATAATCGAGACACATAATCCATTGAATAAACCATAGAACTGTATTTAAGGCATAACGTGTCACGCAGAGGAGCAGTAAACAATGACAGCTGCTATTATCTTAGAGCAACGCGCTCGGTCTGTCACGCCCAGAAACGTGATTGTCCGATCTTTGGAAGCTGTGTTCGATATGGTAATATGTAATTCCTTGGAAATGTTCAATCCCGAGAAGTTTAATAGCTGCGAGAAGTATTCAATAATTATGGTCATTTGCAATCGCTGGTAGCTGCGTTGGATGCTCATGCGTAATCCGTAAGAGCTGTGTTTAGTATGGTTATGTGTAATTCAAGGGAGCTATGTTCATCGTCATGATATATAATCTTTGGGAGCTGTGTTCAAAATGGTTCTGTGTGATCCCTGGGCTAACGCTAGACCTAGAAGATGGCTTGGCGCACCAAAGATTTCCTTTATTGTAAGAATGTTACAAATGTCGGAGCGCATTCTATTCTAAGTGGGTGGGTAAAGCCGGACCAACAGAGTCCTTTGATATTTGCCCCCAATGCAATAAGATCGCTTATATACGGTAAAATACAAAAAGGATCATGGTATATGATTGTAGCGTGAACCTCGGTTACCTGCTAACCTACCTTAGTGATAACCTCGGTTACCTGCTGACCTACCTTAGTGATAACCACGGTTACCTGCTGACCTACCTTAGTGATAACCACGGTTACCTGCCGACCTATCTTAATGATAACCACGGTTACCTGCTGACCTACCTTAGTGATGCCGATGGCTCCTATGTTCTCACTGTAGGATGTGTTGCCCCCACCCGTACCCCAGGCTCCAGCCAACAGACACGTCAGACCTTCCACTCCGATACCTTAAGGGAAAAAATGCTGCACTAGTCAGACCCAAAGTAAATATAAATGAGTAATACAACTGTTTACTTTAGGTTTAACTATTTTTGTTTAACATAAATCGTCTCTGCTTTCTGTAAGTTGTGCACCAGCATCAGACAGGCGGTAGAGTCTCGTTCAATACTCACCCGGAATTTCTTTTGTTGTACTGTGTTTTGTTTGTTTGTTTTGTTTTGTTTTGTTTTGTTTTTTTTAGAATCATGATCAGATGTTGCTTGTTCACATCACTATGTTGTTAGTCAAAAACTTTGGGGTCACATCTTGGAATTTTTTTTTTTTTTTTTTGTATGTGTTATAAACAAGTTTTTGAATGAATGAATGCACCCATCTTTTGCAACAAAATCCTATATTTCTTTGAAGCACAATGCATGCCTCACAAATAAATTATACATACATATATCTATAAAACAATTGAAGTAAATTGTTAATACCTCTACTTATAGCACTTCGAGGAGGAGTTGGTGCACCAGAAAGTCTTGCGCATGCGTAGTAGTCTCCCACAGACTCTATGATGGAAGCCAGAATGGCGGCCATCATGCCCAGGACTCCCGCCAAGCTAATCTTGGGAATCCCCCATTGGCCTGGGTGAGGGAGGAGATGAGATCTGATGAAATACACTTCTAAAAAAACAGCCTGCATTTCTCTCAGGTGGACATTGGCTATTGGTTGGCTATAGGTTATTTACACAATTTATTTGAATAAAAGAGTCAGAAACTATCAGGCCATGAAGCACGATGACCAGATCAGTCTGATCAAATGTCTGAAGGGGATCTCTGGTCAGTCCTGGAGAACCATTTCGCCGTTCTGAAGTTGGCACACACGATGCCTGTGGGGACGAGCGGCCGCTTCGCTCACTAGCTTACACCATGACAAACTGGCGCTCTTCTGTCTGACTGAAAGCCTCAGTTGTAGCGGTCGTGGCCAAGTCATTGGGAATCATAGAGGTAACTCCAAAACCTCTTGCTTCAAGTTATTGTGCTTGTGGTGTTGGCTATTATTTCTATAATTTGCTCTGTAGTTTAAAGCAAAGTAACATTTGGAACAGTAAAAAAAAAAAAAGATGCTAAGTGATTGCGATTACGTTAATTAAAAAATAAAACATTTTAATTTGTTATTTAAGGCACATTTGTGACAGGCGTTATTTCAATAACCAAAGCCAAAGCAGATAAAAGCTCTACAATAAATGACTTTTTACCGCGCCAAAATGAGCACTAAAATTGGTGTGAGTTGAGAGCGCACCAGGATAAGGGAAGCGGAACCAGTCCGAGTCACGCAGCACATCCGACTGTATGTCAGTCCGGGCGGCGTAGCCCCACTTGTCCGGACTGTCAGTGAACACGTTTGTCTCGGTCAGGATGACACAGATGATCCACGACAGGATGATCGCGAGAAGAACCTGGAGAAAGAGGGAGAAAAAAAAGAAAGAGAGGGGGGGGAGGGAATAGATGGAAAAGAGAGAGAAAGTGAGATAGATGTGGAAGAAGAGGGATTGTTGCAAGGCTAAGGTTTTTCAGTGCTCAAAATGGAAAGGCAAGAAAAGAGCTGAATTATCATTTCTTTCAACGTTCTCTTTATGCGTTTAAACAAAACACACAAATAATAATAATAATAATAATAATAATAATAATAATAATAATAATAATAATAATAATAATAATAATAATAATTATTATTATTATTATTATTATTATTATTATTATTATTATTATTATTATTATTATTAAGGCAACGTGAACTAACAGGAACGAAAACATCGTACCTGAAAGAATTATGCAATTCAGATTGTCATTTGATTCCTGGCTAAAGTCAGGATGTAAAGTAATGTATGTCAAAATGTTTTACAAAATGAGGAATGAGAAAGGGGAGGGGTAAGAAGTTTTACAGGGGGAGGACAAAGAGAAGAAATAAAAGTAAAAAATGAGATAAGGTGATATACCGAAGAGGAAGAAAAGTCAAAGCTAGTGATAGTAATTTATTTCGATGTAATGAAAAACAGAGGTGGATGAATATTGAGGTAAATATATGGAAGAGGAAAACAGATTAAAAGCAGGAATGATAGACAGTGTCGGTTGCTTGAGGCAGAATGTGACGTAATTACCGGAAACAGGGCGAAAATCTTGATTCCATCTCCCATACAAGGACAAGGCAAAGTGACATTGCGGAGATACTGGGAAAACAAAGCTACCAGACAGATGGTCCTGAAAAGATAAGAAATATTTTGTTCTGCCACATGCTTTCACTCTACTATGATTCTTTACAGGGATCTCATCTACAGGGCGTTAATTACTGCACTGCAGCATAACAATAAATAATAGATCTGTCATCTGCGGAATTCTGTTGAATATGGAGAGATTTGTTTCGTCTCAAATTGCAGATTTGTAGACTGTAAATTGGATTCTCGCATTTTTAGAGCAAGTAAGAGATAGCTTAAGATATTTTTTCGTAAGAATTTTTTTTTTTAATAATTTTTTTCTAGCTTCATTCTTTTTACTTTAAATTTTTTTTGCTCAAATCTTTAATTTTCACACCTGAAATTATTAAAATTGTTTACTAATGTTTAAGACTTTTCGGAATAATTAGTACCAATAATCAGAAATCCAAGTTTGTTTGGTTGTTTTTTGTTTTTGTTTTTTTTTTTTTTTTTTTTTTTGGGGGGGGGGTTTGGTT
>JAWDGP010004927.1:52500-82500 GCA_033675545.1 Elysia crispata | reverse complement strand
GGACACATTGTGTTGTTTAAAAACCTGTGGGATCATTGTACGGATATATTGTGTTGTTTACAAACCTGTGAGATCGTGTTAATGACATATTGTGTCGTGTACAAACATGTGGGATCGTTGTACGGACATATTGTGTTGTTTACAAACCTGTGGGATCGTTGTACGGACATATTATGTGGTTTACAAACCTGTGGGGTCTTTGTACAGACATTTTGTGTTGTGTACAAACCTGTGGTATCATTGTACGGTCATATTGTCTTGTGTAAAAACCTGTTGGACGTTGCACGGACATATTGTGTTGTGTACAAACCTGTGGAATCATTGTATGGACATATTGGGATGTGTGCAAACCTGTCGGATCGTTGTACAGACATATTGTGTTGTTTACAAACCTATGGGATCATTTTACGGACATATTGTGTTGTTTAAAAAATTATGGGATCATTGTACGGATATATTGTTTTGTTTACAAACCTATGGGATCCTTGTACGGACATAGTGTGTTGTGTACAAACCTGTAGGTTCGTCGTACAGACATATTCTATTGTTTACAACACGTGGGATCATTTTACGAACATATTGTGTTCTTTACAGACCTGTGGGATTATTGCACGGACATATTGTGTTGTTTACTAACCTATGCGACCATAGTACGGACATATTGTTTTCTTTACAAACCTGTGGGATCATTGTACGGACATATTGTGTTGTGTACAAACCTGTGGGATTTTTCTACGGACATATTGTGTTGTGTACAAACTTGTGGGATCGTTGTACGGACATATTTTGTTGTGTACAAACCTGTGGGATCGTTGTACGGACATATTGTGTTGTGTACAAACCTGTGGGATCGTTGTACGGACATATTGTGTTGTGTATAAACCTGTAGGATCGTTGTACAGACATATTCTATGGTTTACAAACCTGTGGGATTATTTCACGGACACATTGTGTTGTTTACAAACCTGTGGGATCATTGTAAGGACATATTGTGTTGTTTAAAAACCTGTGGGGTCGTTGAACAGACATATTGGGATGTGTACAAACCTGTGGGATCGTTGTACAGACATATTGTGTTGTTTACAAACCTATGGGATCATTGTACGGACATATTGTGTTGTGTATAAACCTGTGGGATCGTTATACGGACATATTCTGTTGTGTACAATCCTGTGGGATTATTGTACGGACACATTGTGTTGTTTAAAAACCTGTGGGATCATCGTACGGATATATTGTGTTGTTTACAAACCAGTGAGATCGTGTTAATGACATATTGTGTTGTGTACAAACATGTGGGATCATTGTACGGACATAGTGTGTTGTGTACAAACCTGTAGGATCGTCGTACGGACATATTCTATTGTTTACAAACACGTGGGATCATTGTACGAACATATTGTGCTCTTTACAAACCTGTGGGATTATTGCACGGACATATTGTGTTGTTTACAATTCTATGGGATCATAGTACGGACATATTGTTTTCTTTACAAACCTGTGGAATCGTTGTACGGACATATTGTGTTTTTTACAAACCTATGGATCATGGTGCAGACAAATTGTGTTGTTTACAAACCTTTGGGATCGTTGTACGGACATATTGTATTGTTTACAAACCTGTGGGGTCGTTGAACAGACATATTGGGATGTGTACAAACCTGTGGGATCGTTGTACGGAAATATTGTGATGTATACAAACCTGTGAGATCATTGCACGGACATATTGTGTTGTTTACAAACCTATGGGATCATGGTACGGTCATATTGTGTTGTTTACAACCTGTGGTATCGTTGTACGGACATATTGTGTTCTGTACAAAGCTGGGGGATCATTGTACGGACATATTGTGTGGTGTACAAACCTGTGGGATCGTTGTGCGCACATATTGTGTTGTGTACAAACCTGTGGGATCGTTGTATGGACATATTGTGTTGTGTATAAACCTGTGGGATCGTTGTACGGACATATTGTGTTGTGTACAATCCTGTGGGATTATTGCACGGACACATTGTGTTGTTTAAAAACCTGTGGGATCATTGTGCGGATATATTGTGTTGTTTCCAAACCTGTGAGATCGTGTTAATGACATATTGTGTCGTGTACAAACATGTGGGATCGTTGTACGGACATATTGTGTTGTTTACAAACCTTTGGGATCGTTGTACGGACATATTGTGTTGTTTACAAACCTATGGATCATGGTGCAGAAATATTGTGTTGTTTACAAACCTTTGGGATCGTTGTACGGACATCTTGTGTTGTTTACAAACCTGTGGGGTCTTTGTACAGACATTTTGTGTTGTGTACAAACCGGTGGTATCATTGTACGGTCATATTGTCTTGTGTAAAAACCTGTTGGACGTTGCACGGACATATTGTGTTGTGTACAAACCTGTGGAATCATTGTACGGACATATTGGGATGTGTACAAACTGTGGGATCGTTGTACAGACATATTGTGTTGTTTACAAACCTATGGGATCATTGTACGGACATATTGTGTTGTTTAAAAAATTATGGGATCATTGTACGGATATATTGTTTTGTTTACAAACCTATGGGATCATTGTACAGACATAGTGTGTTGTGTACAAACCTGTAGCTTCGTCGTACAGACATATTCTATTGTTTACAACACGTGGGATCATTGTACGAACATATTGTGTTCTTTACAGACCTGTGGGATTATTGCAGGGACATATTGTGTTGTTTACTAACCTATGGGACCATAGTACGGACATATTGTTTTCTTTACAAACCTGTGGGATCATTGTACGGACATATTGTGTTGTGTACAAACCTGTGGGATTTTTCTACGGACATATTGTGTTGTGTACAAACCTGTAGAATCGTCGTACGGACATATTCTATTGTTTACAACACGTGGGATCATTGTACGAACATATTGTGTTCTTTACAAACCTGTGGGATTATTGCACGGACATATTATGTTGTTTACAAACCTTTGGGACCATAGTACGGACATACTGGGATGTGTACAAACCTGTGGGATCGTTGTACGGACATATTGTGATGTATACAAACCTGTGGGATCATTGCACGGACATATTGTGTTGTATACAAACCTGTGGGATCATTGCACGGACATATTGTGTTGTTTATAAACCTGTGGGATCATTGTACGGACATAGTGTGTTGTGTACAAACCTGTAGGATCCTTGTACGGACATTTTGTGTTGTGTACAAACCTGTGGGATCGTTGTACGGACATATTGTGTTGTGTACAAAACCTGTTGGATCGTTGTACGTACATATTGTGTTGTGTATAAACCTGTAGGATCGTTGTACAGACATATTCTATGGTTTACAAACCTGTGGGATTATTGCACGGACATATTGTGTTGTTTACAAACCTTTGGGATCATTGTAAAGACATATTGTGTTGTTTAAAAACCTGTTGGATCATTGTACGGACATATTGTGTTGTTTCCAAACCTGTGGGATCATTGTGCGGATATATTGTGTTGTTTAAAAACCTGTGGGATCATTGCACGGACATATTGCGTTGTTTAAAAGCCTGTCGGATCATTGTGCGGACATTTTGTATTGTTTAAAAACCTATGGGATCATTGTACGGATATATTGTGTTGTTTACAAACCTATGAGATCGTGTTAATGACATATTGTGTCGTGTACAAACATGTGGGATCGTTGTACGGACATTTTGTGTTGTTTACAAACCTGTGGGATCGTTGTACGGATATATTGTATTGTTTACAAACCTATGTATCATGGTGCAGACAAATTGTGTTGTATACAAACCTTTGGGATCGTTGTACGGACATATTGTCTTGTTTACAAACCTGTGGGGTCGTTGAACAGACATATTGGGATCTGTACAAACCTGTGGGATCGTTGTACAGACATATTGTGTTGTTTACAAACCTATGGGATCATTGTACGGATATATTGTGTTGTGTATAAACCTGTGGGATCGTTGTACGGACATATTCTGTTGTGTACAATCCTGTGGGATTATTGTACGGACACATTGTGTTGTTTAAAAACCTGTGGGATCATCGTACGGATATATTGTTTTGTTTACAAACCTGTGAGATCGTGTTAATGACATATTGTGTTGTGTACAAACATGTGGGATCATTGTACGGACATAGTGTGTTGTGTACAAACCTGTAGGATCGTTGTACGGACATATTCTATTGTTTACAAACACGTGGGATCATTGTACGAACATATTGTGCTCTTTACAAACCTGTGGGATTATTGCACGGACATATTGTGTTGTTTACAAACCTATGGGATCATAGTACGGACATATTGTTTTCTTTACAAACCTGTGGAATCGTTGTACGGACATATTGTGTTGTTTACAAACCTATGGATCATGGTGCAGACAAATTGTGTTGTTTACAAACCTTTGGGATCGTTGTACGGACATATTGTATTGTTTACAAACCTGTGGGGTCGTTGAATAGACATATTCGGATGTGTACAAACCTGTGGGATCGTTGTACGGACATATTGTGTTGTGTACAAACCTGTGAGATCATTGCACGGACATATTGTGTTGTTTACAAACCTATGGGATCATGGTACGGTCATATTGTGTTGTTTACAACCTGTGGTATCGTTGTACGGACATATTGTGTTCTGTACAAACCTGAGGGATCGTTGTACGGACATATTGTGTTGTTTACAAACATATGTATCATGGTGCAGACAAATTGTGTTCTTCACAAACCTTTGAGATCGTTGTACGGACATATTGTGTTGTTTACAAACCTGTGGGGTCGTTGAACAGACATATTGGGATGTGTACAAACCTGTGGGATCGTTGTACGGACATATTGTGTTGTTTACAAACCTATGGGATCATTGTACGGCCATATTGTGTTGTGTATAAACCTGTGGGATCGTTGTACGGACATAGTGTGTTGTGTACAATCCTGTGGGATTTTTGCACGGACACATTGTGTTGTTTAGAAACCTGTGGGATCATTGTACGGACATATTGTTTTCTTTACAAACCTGTGGGATCATTGTACGGCCATATTGTGTTGTGTATAAACCTGTGGGATCGTTGTACGGACATATTGTGTTGTGTACAATCCTGTGGGATTTTTGCACGGACACATTGTGTTGTTTAGAAACCAGTGGGATCATTGTACGGACATATTGTTTTCTTTACAAACCTGTGGGATCGTTGTACGGACATATTGTGTTGTTTACAAACCTATGGATCATAGTGCAGACAAATTGTGTTGTTTACAAACCTTTGGGATCGTTCTACCGACATATTGTGTTGTTTACAAACCTGTGGGGTCGTTGAACATACATATTGGGATGTGTACAAACCTGTGGGATCGTTGTACAGACATATTGTGTTGTGTACAAACCTGTGAGATCATTGCACGGACATATTGTGTTGTTTACAAACATATGGGATCATGGTACGGTCATATTGTGTTGTTTACAAGCCTGTGGTATCGTTGTACGGACATATTGTGTTGTGTACAAACCTGTGGGATCTTTGTACGGACATATTGTGTTGTGTACAAACCTGTGGGATCGTTGTGCGGACTTATTGTGTTGTGTACAAACCTTGTGGATCATTGTACGAACATATTGTGCTCTTTACAAACCTGTGGGATTATTGCACGGACATTTTGTGTTGTTTACAAACCTATGGGATCATAGAACGGACATATTGTTTTCTTTACAAACCTGTGGAATCGTTCTACGGACATATTGTGTTGTTTACAAACCTATGGATCATGGTGCAGAAAAATTGTGTTGTTTACAAACCTTTGGGATCGTTCAACGGACATATTGTGTTGTTTACAAACCTGTGGGGTCTTTGAACATACATATTGGGATGTGTACAAACCTGTGGGATCGTTGTACAGACATATTGTGTTGTGTACAAACCTGTGAGATCATTGCACGGACATATTGTGTTGTTTACAAACCTATGGGATCATGGTACGGTCATATTGTGTTGTTTACAAGCCTGTGGTATCGTTGTACGGACATATTGTGTTGTGTACAAACCTGTGGGATCTTTGTACGGACATATTGTGTTGTGTACAAACCTGTGGGATCGTTGTGCGGACTTATTGTGTTGTGTACAAACCTGTGGGATCGTTGTACAGACATATTGTGTTGTGTATAAACCTGTGGGATCGTTGTACGGACATATTGTGTTGTGTACAATCCTGTGGGGTTATTGCACGGACACATTGTGTTGTTTAAAAACCTTTGGGATCATTGTACGGATATATTGTGTTGTTTACAAACCTGTGAAATCGTGTTAATGACATATTGTGTTGTGTACAAACATGCGGGATCGTTGTACGGACATATTGTGTTGTTTACAAACCCGTGGGATCGTTGTACGGACATATTGTGTTGTTTACAAACCTATGGATCATGGTGCAGACATATTGTGTTGTTTACAAACCTTTGCGATCGTTGTACCAACATATTGTGTTCTTTACAAACCTGTGGGGTCTTTGTACAAACATATTGTGTTGTGTAAAACCCTGTGGCATCATTGTACGGACATATTGTGTTGTGTACAAACCTGTGGGATCGTTGTACGGACATATTGTGTTGTGTACAAACTTGTGGGATCATTGCATGGACATATTGTGTTGTTTACAAACCTATGGGATCATGGTACGGTCATATTGTGTTGTTTAAAAACCTTTTTGATCGTTGTACGGACATATTGTGTTGTTTACAAACCTGTGGGGTCGTTGTACAAACATATTGTGTTGTGTAAAACCCTGTGGGATCATTGTAGGGTCATATTGTGTTGTGTACAAACCTGTGGGATCATTGTACGAACATATTGTGTTGTTTACTAACCTATGGGATCATTGTACGGTCATATTGTTTTGTTTACAAACCTGTGGGGTCTTTGTACAGACATGTTGTGTTGTGTACAAACCTGTGGGATCATTGTACGGTCATATTGTGTTGTGTACAAACCTGTGGAATCATTGTACGGACATATTGGGATGTGAACAAACCTGTGGGATCGTTGTACGGACATATTGTGTTGTTTACAAACCTGTGGGATCATTGTGAGGACATATTGTGTTGTTTAAAAACCTGTGGGATCATTGCACGGACATATTGTGTTGTTTAAAAACCTGTGGGATCATTGTACGGACATATTGGGATGTGCACAAACCTGTGGGATCGTTGTACGGACATATTGTGTTGTGTACAAACCTGTGGGATCATTGTACGGACATATTGTGTTGTGTACAAACCTGTGGGATCATGTTAAGGTCATATTGTGTTGTTTACAAACATTTGGGATCGTTGTACGGACATATTGTGTTGTGTACAAACCTGTGGGATCATGGTACGGCCATATTGTGTTGTTTAAAAACCTTTTGGATCGTTGTACGGACATATTGTGTTGTTTACAAACCTGTGGGGTCGTTGTACAAACATATTGTGTTGTGTAAAACCCTGTGGGATCATTGTACGGTCAAATTGTGTTGTGTACAAACCTGTGGGCTCATTGTACGAACATATTGTGTATTTTACAAACCTATGGGATCATTGTACGGACATATTGTGTTGTTTACAAACCTATGGGATCATTGTACGGACATAGTGTGTTGTGTACAAACCTGTAGGATCGTCGTAGGGACATATTCTATTGTTTACAAACACGTGGGATCATTGTACGAACATATTGTGCTCTTTACAAACCTGTGGGATTATTGCACGGACATTTTGTGTTGTTTACAAACCTATGGGATCATAGTACGGACATATTGTTTTCTTTACAAACTATGGGATCGTTGTACGGACATATTGTGTTGTTTACAAACCTATGGATCATGGTGCAGACAAATTGTGTTGTTTACAAACCTTTGGGATCGTTCTACGAACATATTGTGTTGTTTACAAACCTGTGGGGTCGTTGAACAGACATATTGGGATGTGTACAAACCTGTGGGATCGTTGTACGGACATATTGTGCTGTTTACAAACCTATGTATCATGGTGCAGACAAATTGTGTTCTTTACAAACCTTTGAGATCGTTGTACGGACATATTGTGTTGTTTACAAACCTGTGGGGTCGTTGAACAGACATATTGGGATGTGTATAAACCTGTGGGATCGTTCTACGGACATATTGTGTTGTGTACAATCCTTTGGGGTTATTGCACGGACACATTGTGTTGTTTAAAAACCTTTGGGATCATTGTACGGATATATTGTGTTGTTTACAAACCTGTGAGATCGTGTTAATGACATATTCGCGGGTGGTATTGATTACTGCCGTAAGTGACATTTTTTGCGAAATGCGTTTTATTGCATATTTATATGCATCAGGCCTTGGCGCATTTTTCTATCTGGGTTCTGAACCTCTAGCTTTAAAATTGGCGCCTTAATTCAATTTTAAAAATTAACCGTATGTACATTGTTCAAAAAGTGTCTTTTCATTACAACTGTAAGGGCACTTACGGCTGTATTCAACTGCGTTTCCTTTTCAGCATCTGGAGACAATAGGCGAAAACTGCTGTAAGTGCGCACTTGCGGTTGTACACAATAACAATATACCACAGATAGAACATTGGTTACAGTCGATAAATAACACTTACGGCCTCGGTTTCTTTTACAACTGCAATAACTTAGGATGTATTGTTTATGTTTCATTTATCTGATGATTTGTGTCACTGTATTATGGATCACGAGTTTAGCCATTGTCAGGTTCAAATAGATCACCAGGTCAGTCTTTTGTATACGGAACTAGTGCTACAATAATCTGATATTTCCTTAAACCAGGATAGACTCTCTCGTGGACGTTGTTCTATTTTAAAATTGAACACCAGATAGAATGGGGAAAATAATGTATGTTTTACATTCTGAAAGCCAGTAGCTTAAATAGAAGACCTAGCATCATGTTTTGCGGTCACTGTCGTAATCTTATCTTGTTAAGATCAATTTTTACTGTCATGTTTCAATGTTACCACTTTTGTCTGTTTTGTTCAAAGACATAGAAGGCCTTTCATGCTCTTTGAAGAAGGCTTGAAAAGAGTTGACAAATACTCCATTCTGACATTGGGATCTTTCACTCCCGCGTACTCGCGGAGGTGCAGTCTTTACTTTTGGTTCACTTTCTACAAACATGGATGGGATGGGGATGGTAAAGCAACTTTGATATCGCACTTGACATATGGCTCTAATCTTCCTAAAAAATCTAACAAACTCTCTTGCAATAGCTGATCAGTATGAACTCACTCCACTCAGTATAACAAGCATACCAGAATCCCTGCTGCTGTGTCAAAAGTTGGATGACATCGATTCAGACTCATCCTCTGAAATTCCACTTGCAATTAGTAAACATTTCGCCGATCTGGTCAACCAACAGAGCAGTGTAAGATCTAAGACAGAGGCTTATAGACAGGGTGATGAGCCTGATCAGCGCAGCAGCAAAAGGAAAGCCCAAACGTTTTTGAGAGAACTTTTCGTGGCTGTGTTTTCGGATGAAGACAGATACGGCCACATTTCAGACTCAGATGACGATGCCGATGAGACATAATCATGCTCCTCCAAAAGTGAAGAAGACAAAGCGTTTCGGCTTTGAGTAATTCACCTCACCACCCTCCCCACAGTCCCCAGACCAATACTAATTCTGCAGCTGGGACCTAGAGATGCTGCAAGTAGCACCACGATATCTTTCGGCGACAGTTACACTGAGGACAGTTCTCTCAATACACCAAGTCCTTTGCAGTCTGCAGGCTCTATTGTGGAATCACCACCCCATGCCCAGACCTCTGCCCCTTGTGACACACCAAGACAACAGAGGCAGCCTGACAACTTACTGGGGGTTCAATGTTGTTAACACAAATAGAATCTTGGTCAGGTGTATAGACCAAGAGAGGTAAACCAGTTAGAGCAAGAGCCATAAAACCAGGGTGCGGGGAGGTTTGCAGATTTAAATGTCATACAAATATTATTAGCTCTGATAGAGAATTCATTACCTTAAGCTCAATAGAATCCGAATAAGGAGTGAAAGCCCTAATGTGACCGACATGTCACATGACTATGGTAAGTCTGAAGACAGCTGGTTTAAATTAGACTTTGGCAGAAAGGAAGAAAGAACCTGGTAGTATCCCATGCTAAAGCAATTGATTTAAAGCCAGTATGTATATGAGTACATACAACTTGATGAGCAAAAGCGGATCTTGACGATCGCTATAATAAAAATCTTGTACCTCATGTGCACCATGCGTTCTTTAAAGCACTGCATTAAGTATCATACCTACATTTGCCATGCCTCTGAAAAGACAGCGTGTCTGACAGTGAAATGAAGTGAATTTTATTACCGAACGATGGAAAGTGTGTGCATTTTTTTTCTTGTGTAAATGTTTAACATTCTCATGGCTCGAGGAAAAATAGTTGATGAAGCAGTACAACTTCAATAAGTGTGTTCTTTGTTATAATATCAAGATGATAAAATTGCATTTTACTTAATTTGTAATATTCTGAGCGTTAACAAGGGGAGTTGGGGGAGTAAGAGAGAGAGACAGATAGATAGATAGATAGACAGATAGATAGATAGAGAGAGAGCGAGAGATTGAGAGAGAGGTAGAGAGAGAGAGTGAGTGAGAGAGAGAGAGAGTGAGTGAGAGAGAGAGAGAGAGAGAGCGAGGGAGAGAGAGAGAAAATCCTTTTTATATATACTGACATTAGTAATGTTGATGCAAAGTACTATTTCGTTATTTTTACAAAAGTTATTTCTTCGCTACAGTTGAAGTTATTCTTCTAGGAGTGTTTCCCTCTTTACAAGTGAAAGTGTCTTTAAATGGTTGGTATTTAGCTGGCTTTAAGCATTTCAAATGCTTCATTTTTACATGCAATAATTTAAGTTATTTTAGTTTGCAAGATCTGTTAACTTGATTGATGAACTGATTATATCTGTGCATTCCGCAAACTTCAGTTATACAAGAAAGATATATTCAGTATTATTTAGGATCTTTTTAAGAGCATTTATCGCAATAAAATGTATAGCATCAGAAAAATAAGGCGACAATGAGAATAAAGCAAAAACCAACAGTCAGCTGAAAACTAAGACCCAAACTGATTACACAACCGTAAGTGTTTAAAAACTTAGTACGAAAGTCGGCGAATGTATAGCTCAAGCTGATTTAATACAACCGTATGTGCTCTTACGGCTGTAATCAATGACGATACTTTCACTTACTCCCACCGTAAGTGCACTTACAGTAGTAATCAAAAACTATTTTAAACATTGCAAGTGTTGTATGTCCACTATCTCAAAAAGCCAATACGGTAACAGAAAAATGAAAACATACAATAATCCGTAATGAGAAAGACAGCTTTGTTTCCAATGCACATTAAAATCGGTGAAAAATTAACGAAATGGGGAAGTTTTTTGGTCCTTCTGTAAAATTTACAAAATGTTGCTTACGGCAGTAATCAATACCACCCGCGTATTGTGTTGTGTACAAACATGTGGGATCGTTGTACGGACATATTGTGTTGTTTACAAACCCGTGGGATCGTTGTACGGACATATTGTGTTGTTTACAAACCTATGGATCATGGTGCAGACATATTGTGTTGTTTACAAACCTTTCGGATCGTTGTACGGACATATTGTGTTGTTTACAAACCTGTGGGGTCTTTGTACAAACATATTGTGTTGTGTACAAACTTGTGGGATCATTGCACGGACATATTGTGTTGTTTACAAACCTATGGGATCATGGTACGGTCATATTGTGTTGTTTAAAAACCTTTTGGATCGTTGTACGGACACATTGTGTTGTTTACAAACCTGTGGGGTCGTTGTACAAACATATTGTGTTGTGTAAAACCCTGTGGGATCATTGTAGGATCATATTGTGTTGTTTAAAAACCTGTGGGATCATTGTACGGATATATTGTGTTGTTTACAAACCTGTGAGATCGTGTTATTGACATATTGTGTTGTTTACAAACCTCTGGGGTCTTTGTACAGACATGTTGTGTTGTGTACAAACCTGTTGGATCATTGTACGGTCATATTGTGTTGTGTACAAACCTGTTGGACGTTGCACGGACATATTGTGTTGTGTACAAACCTGTGGAATCATTGTACGGACATATTGGGATGTGTACAAACCTGTGGGATCGTTGTACGGACATATTGTGTTGTGTACAAACCTGTGGGATCATTGCACGGACATATTGTGTTGTGTACAAACCTGTGGGATCATGTTACGGTCATATTGTGTTGTTTAAAAACCTTTTGGATCGTTGTACGGACATGTTGTGTTGTGTACAAACCTGTGGGATCATTGCACGGTCATATTGTGTTGTGTACAAACCTGTTGGACGTTGCACGGACATATTGTGTTGTGTACAAACATGTAGAATCATTGTACGGACATATTGGGATGTGTACAAACCTGTGGGATCGTTGAACGGACATATTGTGTTGTGTACAAACCTGTGGGATCATTGCACGGACATATTGTGTTGTGTACAAACCTGTGGGATCATGTTCCGGTCATATTGTGTTGTTTACAAACCTTTGGGATCATTGTACGGACATGTTGTGTTGTGTACAAAACTGTGGGATCATTCTACGGTCATATTGTGTTGTGTACAAACCTGTTGGACGTTGCACGGACATATTGTGTTGTGTACAAACCTGTGGAATCATTGTACGGACATATTGGGATGTGTACAAACCTGTGGGATCGTTGTACGGACATATTGTGTTGTTTACAAACCTGTGGGATCATTGTGAGGACATATTGTGTTGTTTAAAAACCTGTGGGATCATTGCACGGACATATTGTGTTGTTTAAAAACCTGTGGGATCATTGTGCGGACATTTTGTGTTGTTTGAAAACCTGTGGGATCATTGTACGGATATATTATGTTGTTTACAAACCTGTGAGATCGTGTTAATGACATATTGTGTTGTGTACAAACATATGGGATCGTTGTACGGACATATTGTGTTGTTTACAAACCTGTGGGATCGTTGTACGGACATATTGTGCTGTTTACAAACCTATGTATCATGGTGCAGACAAATTGTGTTCTTTACAAACCTTTGAGATCGTTGTACGGACATATTGTGTTGTTTACAAACCTGTGGGGTCGTTGAACAGACATATTGGGATGTGTACAAACCTGTGGGATCGTTGTACGGACATATTGTGTTGTTTACAAACCTATGGGATCATTGTACGGACATATTGTGTTGTGTATAAACCTGTGGGATCGTTGTACGGACATATTGTGTTGTGTACAATCCTGTGGGATTTTTGCACAGACACATTGTGTTGTTTAGAAACCTGTGGGATCATTGTACGGATATATTGTATTGTTTACAAACCTGTGAGATCGTGTTAATGACATATTGTGTTGTGTACAAACATGTGGGATCGTTGTACGGACATTTTGTGTTGTTTACAAACCTTGGGGATCGTTGTACGGACATATTGTGTTGTTTACAAACCTATGGATCATGGTGCAGACACATTGTGTTGTGTACAAACCAGTGGGATCATTGTACGGTCATATTGTGTTCGTTACAAACCTTTTGGACGTTGCACGGACATATTGTGTTGTGTACAAACCTGTGGAATCATTGTACGGACATATTGGGATGTGCACAAACCTGTGAGATCGTGTTAATGACATATTGTGTTGTGTACAAACATGTGGGATCCTTGTACGGACATATTGTGTTGTTTACAAACCTGTGGGATCGTTATACGGACATATTGTGTTGTTTACAAACCTATGTATCATGGTGATGACAAATTGTGTTGTTTACAAACCTTTGGGATCGTTGTACGGACATATTGTGTTGTTTACAAACCTGTGGGGTCGTTGAACAGACATATTGGGATCTGTAAAAACCTGTGGGATCGTTGTACGGACATATTGTGTTGTTTACAAACCTATGGGATCATTGTACGGACATATTGTGTTGTGTATAAACCTGTGGGATCGTTGTACGGACATATTGTGTTGTGTACAATCCTGTGGGATTATTGCACGGACACATTGTGTTGTTTAAAAACCTGTAGGATCATTGTACGGATATATTGTGTTGTTTACAAACCTGTGAGATCGTGTTAATGACATATTGTGTTGTGTACAAACATGTGGGGTCGTTGTACGGACATATTGTGTTGTTTACAAACCTTTGAGATCGTTGTACGGACATATTGTGTTGTTTACAAACCTATGGATCATGGTGCAGACACATTGTGTTGTGTACAAACCTGTGGGATCATTGTACGGTCATATTGTGTTGTGTACAAACCTTTTAGACGTTGCACGGACATATTGTGTTGTGAACAAACCTGTGGAATCATTGTACGGACACATTGGGATGTGTACAAACCTGTGAGATCGTGTTAATGACATATTGTGTTGTGTACAAACATGTGGGATCCTTGTACGGACATATTGTGTTGTTTACAAACCTGTGGGATCGTTGTACGGACAAATTGTGTTGTTCACAAACCTATGTATCATGGTGATGACAAATTGTGTTGTTTACAAACCTTTGGGATCGTTGTACGGACATATTGTGTTGTTTACAAACCTGTGGGGTCGTTGAACAGACATATTGTGATGTGTAAAAACCTGTGGGATCGTTGTACGGACATATTGTGTTGTTTACAAACCTATGGGATCATTGTACGGACATATTGTGTTGTGTATAAACCTGTGGGATCGTTGTACGGACATATTGTGTTGTGTACAATCCTTTGGGTTGGGATTATTGCACGGACACATTGTGTTGTTTAAAAACCTGTGGGATCATTGTACGGATATATTGTGTTGTTTACAAACCTGTGAGATCGTGTTATTGACATATTGTGTTGTGTACAAACATGTGGGATCGTTGTACGGATATATTGTGTTGTTTACAAACCTTTGGCATCGTTGTACGGACATTTTGTGTTGTTTACAAACCTATGGATCATGGTGCAGACATATTGTGTAGTGTAAAAACCTGTGGAATCATTGTACGGACATATATGGATGTGTACAAACCTGTGGGATCGTTGTACGGACATATTGTGTTGTGTACAAACCTGTGGGGTCATTGCACGGACATATTGTGTTGTGTACAAACCTGTGGGATCATGTTAAGGTCATATTGTGTTGTTTACAAACATTTGGGATCGTTGTACGGACATATTGTGTTGTGTACAAACCTGTGGGATCATGGTACGGCCATATTGTGTTGTTTAAAAACCTTTTGGATCGTTGTACGGACATATTGTGTTGTTTACAAACCTGTGGGGTCGTTGTACAAACATATTGTGTTGTGTAGAACCCTGTGGGATCATTGTACGGTCAAATTGTGTTGTGTACAAACCTGTGGGCTCATTGTATGAACATATTGTGTTGTTTACAAACCTATGGGATCATTGCACGGACATATTGTTTTGTTTACAAACCTATGGGATCATTGTACGGACATAGTGTGTTGTGTGCAAACCTGTAGGATCGTCGTAGGGACATATTCTATTGTTTACAAACACGTGGGATCATTGTACGAACATATTGTGCTCTTTACAAACCTGTGGGATTATTGCACGGACATTTTGTGTTGTTTACAAACCTCTGGGATCATAGTACGGACATATTGTTTTCTTTACAAACCTGTGGGATCGTTGTACGGACATATTGTGTTGTTTACAAACCTATGGATCATGGTGCAGACAAATTGTGTTGTTTACAAACCTTTGGGATCGTTCTACGGACATATTGTGTTGTTTACAAACCTGTGGGGTCGTTGAACATACATATTGGGATGTGTACAAACCTGTGGGATCGTTGTACAGACATATTGTGTTGTGTACAAACCTGTGAGATCATTGCACGGACATATTGTGTTGTTTACAAACCTATGGGATCATGGTACGGTCATATTGTGTTGTTTACAAGCCTGTGGTATCGTTGCACGGACATATTGTGTTGTGTACAAACCTGTGGGATCTTTGTGCGGACATATTGTGTTGTGTACAAACCTGTGGGATCGTTGTACAGACATATTGTGTTGTGTATAAACCTGTGGGATCGTTGTACGGACATATTGTGTTGTGTACAATCCTGTGGAGTTATTGCACGGACACATTGTGTTGTTTAAAAACCTTTGGTATCATTGTACGGATATATTGTGTTGTTTACAAACCTGTGAGATCGTGTTAATGACATATTGTGTTGTGTACAAACATGTGGGATCGTTGTACGGACATATTGTGTTGTTTACAAACCCGTGGGATCGTTGTACGGACATATTGTGTTGTTTACAAACCTATGGATCATGGTGCAGACATATTGTGTTGTTTACAAACCTTTGGGATCGTTGTACGGACATATTGTGTTGTTTACAAACCTGTGGGGTCTTTGTACAAACATATTGTGTTGTGTAAAACCCTGTGGGATCATTGTACGGACATATTGTGTTGTGTACAAACCTGTGGGATCGTTGTACGGACATATTGTGTTGTGTATAAACTTGTGGGATCATTGCACGGACATATTGTGTTGTTTACAAACCTATGGGATCATGGTACGGTCATATTGTGTTGTTTAAAACCTTTTGGATCGTTGTACGGACATATTGTGTTGTTTACAAACCTGTGGGGTCGTTGTACAAACATATTGTGTTGTGTAAAACCCTGTGAGATCATTGTAGGGTCATATTGTGTTGTGTACAAACCTGTGGGATCATTGTACGAACATATTGTGTTGTTTACAAACCTATGGGATCATTGTACGGTCATATTGTGTTGTTTACAAACCTGTGGGGTCTTTGTACAGACATGTTGTGTTGTGTACAAACCTGTGGGATCATTGTACGGTCATATTGTGTTGTGTACAAACCTGTTGGACGTTGCACGGACATATTGTGTTGTGTACAAACCTGTGGAATCATTGTACGGACATATTGGGATGTGTACAAACCTGTGGGATCGTTATACGGACATATTGTGTTGTGTACAAACCTGTGGGATCATTGCACGGACATATTGTGTTGTGTACAAACCTGTGGGATCATGTTACGGTCATATTGTGTTGTTTAAAAACCTTTTGGATCGTTGTACGGACATGTTGTGTTGTGTACAAACCTGTGGGATCATGGTACGGTCATATTGTGTTGTTTAAAAACCTTTTGGATCGTTGTACGGACATATTGTGTTGTTTACAAACCTGTGGGGTCGTTGTACAAACATATTGTGTTGTGTAAAACCCTGTGGGATCATTGTACGGTCATATTGTGTTGTGTACAAACCTGTGGGATCATTGCACGGACATATTGTGTTGTGTACAAACCTGTGGGATCATGTTACGGTCATATTGTGTTGTTTAAAAACCTATGGGATCGTTGTACGGACATATTGTGTTGTTTACAAACCTGTGGGATCATTGTACGGACATATTGTGTTGTGTAAAACCCTGTGGGATCATTGCACGGACATATTATGTTGTTTACAAACCTGTGGGATCATTGTACGGACATTTTGTGTTGTCTACAAACCTGTGGGATCGTTGTACGGACAATTTCCACTGTTTACGCCGAGCAGCACAAAGATTGGAGTGACGAACGAGTAGCTGACACTCTGGATGATTGGTAGCCTGTCGATACACAAAGTTTTCAAACACTGATTTGATCCGATTTCTTTGTTTTTAAGTCTAAGCCTACCATTAACAGCCATTCGTAAAAACTGATACCTCAAGGAGTTGAGACAAAGGTGCAGGTTCAGACGCTGAGGAGAAATAAACCTTTCAGCTTAATGTCAGATGAACTTGAACAAATCATAAATGGTTTGCTATTGATATAATATGAAGCAGATTTGTTCACTGAGTATTGGCGTTAAAGCAAGAATCGTTACATTTCGCAGCTTATCTAGTGGGCTTGATGGTAACCTCCTAGCCCAACCTTGAATAAAAAGGTAAATGTATCAGTCATCCCAAACTTTACCACCAATCCGGCTCAGATCAAGTAAGATACAACTTCTTGCACCCGGGGTTTATAACTTATCGTAATTGCTATCAAATTTCGTGGGCTAAAGTTAGTTTAAGGCTAATGTAAAGGGGAAAAGGTTTTCAGATTTCAAATTTATTGTAAACCCCGCTCCCCAAGACCATGCTCTCTGGCCATATCGTGAGTATACAGTAAGCAACAAAGCTAGTTTTAACTGTTAATAACGAAGGTTATGCATTTATAATTGTGATGAACATAAAACCGGGAAATGGAGAATTTGCATAAGTTTCAATCTTACTTAATTATATCATTGTTTCTTAGTGCGGATGAAGTTTTGCTGTGAAATTGTGGAATTCAGTAATAATTATTGTGCTCAAGTTTCATGAATTGTGGTTTGTTTATTGCTTTTATTTTTGCGCTTTTTTTCATTGTATTTTATTAAATTTTGTTGTTCGATTTTGTTTAGTTTTGAAAAAACATGGCGCGTGATTTGCTTAATGGGATAATACAAGTAAATATATATGAATGAGAGGTACTGTTTAATTCCTGGCAAAGATGGGTCGATGATTCTTGTGGTTAAATTTGTGTGGGATCGGGAGTTTATTAGATTCATAACATCTGGGGACTTATTGGCGTTTAATTTTAAATACTGTATATGTTTAATTTGCATCGTCCTTTACTAACCACATGAGCTTCTCATATGAAGATTTCTGTTTATCGCCTCTGTTTATATCTCACTGAGTGTTTAGCCTATGTGCATAACCCTTTACCTTGATTATTATGAACACCTTATCCCTTTATCTGTTACTCATTTCCTGAACCATAAAGTGTCACCGTAAAGTCATCATGTTAGTCGAAAGGTGGGTTGCTGGAGTATGAGGGGTTTAGATGTTTCTGATACTAAGCATTGTCCAGGAGATACGGTTTTCAGCGCCCCACACAGCAGGTGCCATCAGCTGCTTCTTGTGCACCCAGAAGGAACGAATAGTACCAAATGCCATGGTAACCTTTACAGTCCCGGAGACTAATAGACTAATAGACTCCTGTCAAGCCTTAGGATAGGACTGATTAGATATCCGATTCCATCACCAGCTAGCCCAAGCCGAGAACTTATCCACGTAAACAAACCTTTTTTTTTAAATGAGAACTAATCTCAAACACAACACAAAAGTTTGCTGTCAACAAAAGTAACCAATATGCTTTACCCTCATCGACAAAGATTATGGAGATCAGAACTGATCAGGAGTTCGGCCCAGTGATACACCGGACTATCAAAGATAAAAGGGATAAGCCGAGCCAGTGAACGGACCCTGATAGTTATAGGAAATAATTATGGCTAGTTAAATCAGGACCCTAAAAGAAAAGGTAGATATGTCGAATTAAATACCGAAACTTGAAATCAGTTGGAAATTGCCACTTAACTTTGTGTATGTGTGTTTACCTCACGCCAAGAGTAGCCTGCACGAGGGTGGACAAGCCGGACACGAAAGTCACTGTTCCGATGAGCTGACCCAAACCCACGTTATCTCCGCTCAAACACAGGGCATCTTTGATCAGCACCGGAAAGGCAAAGGTCGCACCGAACGCAGTGAGAAATTGCTGTGAATGATAGAATCAGAACAGCCTTAATAGTTTCGAACTATGCCTAGAATATAATTATATCTGCGACTCCCCCCATCCTCTGAGAAGATTGATGCTCCCAAGAGTTTGAAGTATGTGTTTGGCCAAGAAGAAAGAGCCACACTCCTCCTGCAGATCAATTAAAAAATCCTATCATGTTATAGAGCGGTAGAAATTTTGAAATAGTCGTCAGCATTTCATTTCAGTATACGGTTATTGTCATGAATTATTATCATCTTCAGCCTCCAAGAGCCAGAGCAGACTTTTATCATTGTACCTTATTTAGTTATAACTCTAAAACAGATCTGTGACAGCAGAATGTTAGCTACAGAACAGCCTTTTTCCTGAAGGCCATAATAGAGTAAAAGTTTACAAAGCTAACACTCAGTAGCTTGACACCAGTAGTTTTTTTTTAACCAATTTCAAAATTAAGTTCCAAATTTTGTTTTCAGTTGGACGCCTAATATTCGTTTTATTATTTTGTATACGAAACACCACCTGCAGGGATTAGTTCCTGCTTTCCGTTTAAGAAACAAAGTTGACCATTATGGAAGGTTCTTTACTTGAACGCTGACATAACAATCATTTCCCCCATCCTCAGGAGGTATAGATAGAGCGTTATAGAAGCCTGCATTCATTTTAAGAGGGTTCTTTAGACAATATGGTGAGTTTGTGATGTCAATATCTATTAAGGATAGCCAACGGTGTAGACACCAGTGAGAGGGTGAGAGATTTGGTTTTCGGTTGTGAATCACCTGTTCGAGGGAGTGCTTTGCTAAGAGAAACAAGTCCTAGACAGAAATATGTTTGCTGTGGATCAACGCAACCTTTTCTGCTGTTACTAATTAGTGATGGATGTCTGTTTGAGTAGTACCGATTCCTACCTCAACTCGCACTCTAAAAAAATAAAAATTAAATTAGCGTTTTCGGGTAAGTAAAGTTCAGTTCAATGCTATTTTTGGCACCGCTGAGTTAACGGGGAAAACCGCCAATATCCCCTGACCAAGTATTCGATACAAGAATTAGGCGCGAGTGAAGCGACTGCAGCATACAAAGTTATCACACTCGTAACTGATAATCGTCAGTTCTTACTAGTCACGTAGGAAGGGCGTAAAAAACGTTATGTGATGACAAAAATGTCTCACGGCCGCATTATTGGCATCCAATTCTGAAGGATGAAGAACATAAAATTGATTTTAAGGGATATATTTTTAATGCAAATGGCTGTGAGAGAATCACTTTTTGGCGAGATGCCAACTTTCGGGTAAGACTTTGCGCTCATTTTACGCGACATGATAATGTTGACATCTTTCTAATTTGTTTAGGTGGTTCGTAAACTGGTGTTATTTTTGTATTATGCAAGCATTGCTTTACCATGAAAAGTGCTAATAATCTACAAAATTTTTCTCTGGACAAGCTTTTTTGTCATCCATGGTCGAAGGTGATAAAACAGAATCTATGAAAGAATAACAGCATTTTGACCTCAGAGATTTGTTACAGTGCTTGGGCTGATCTGACATGTGGACCCTTCAACAATACAAGGGTCAAGGTCTTAGTTTGCCATTGTGAAAAAAAATGTGGAAGACTTTAGAGTAAAATAAGACTTTTTAAACATACGAATAACTTACTCCACCTTATGTTGATTTTGTCAAGCAGCGCTACCCGCGGAGACAAAGATGGTGCACTTAACTTAGGAAAGGATAGTTTAAATAATCTGACATCTGGCACGGGTAGGATAGTGATTTCAGCACAGAGCACAGCTCTTGGTTTCTTAAGAGGACCTTATGAATAGGGCGCTATAACAGCTGATACACTCTCTCTCTCTCTCTCTCTCTCTCTCTCTCTCTCTCTCTCTCTCTCTCTCTCTCTCTCTCTCTCTCTCTCTCTCTTTCTCTCTGTCCCTCTAAATTTCACTCTCTCTCTCTCTCTCTCTCTCTCTCTCTCTCTCTCTCTCTCTCTCTCTCTCTCTCTCTCTCTCTCTCTCTCTCTCTCTCTCTCTCTCTCTCTTTCTCTCTAGCTTTCACGCTCTTTCACACAGCTTACCTGTGGACTGCCCAGCGAGATCTTAAAGCAAGGTGTAGACAAAAATTTCGTCACCAAGCCACAGCTGTGTCGAGAGAATACTTCCCATCCACAAATCAAATTCTACAAGTTGTAAGATTAAGAATGGCTTCCCATAAATATTTAAAACTAAACCATATAAAAACTACCGCTTCAATGGGGAGGAAGTAGTGGGATATATATTATTTTATATTTCCGTGAAACCCCTCGAATTCCCTCCGCCATCCATATGATGTAGACATGCTCTACCTGAAATCCAAGAAGCAGACACAAGTACCATGGGGGTCGGTCGTTAACTCTGTACAGGAGATCCATGGAGTTTGGTTTGGTGGTAGACGGACGCCCATTTTCATTAGAAGACATGTGGACCGCGGCTGCAGAATAAAACTGAGAACAAAAGGTATCAGAGCCATCTTAAAACGAATATCATGTAAAAGTGGGATCCAATATAAAATAATATTTTTCTTTCGATGGTGTGCAATGTGTTGCTATGCAGCACATTGTAAAAGCTTAACTAAATGCGAAGCGTTGAGTTTTCTCCCCAAACACTGGTATCTTGTGTGTATTTCTGGTCCGAAATATTTCCAAGCCAGTTTTATTGAGATATGAGAGAAGGCACCGATAGCTAAGTTGATTGTTTCACCGTAAATTCTAAATCTTTCACCAGCGTGCAGATATTATCTGGCCAAGTATTGCGATAGACAAGACATGTCACTGATGATTTTTTTTATCTCTTGACCTTGTGTAACAATTGGGAAATAAAGCTATGTATTTCGGTTATCACGTGGGTTATTTTACTTGCTAAGTTGTAGATTGTCAAAGTTTCTAAGATATTTTATGGAAGTTATTCCCCTTACAAAAACTTTCGAATTCAATGAAAAATATCTTTTGACTCAGTTAACTATTGTTCCTGCATTGTTCATTGCCCTCTATACTAGTGGTGACCTTGTCATCGTTTAGAATGTTGATCCTATGTTAGGGTTATTCTTGGTTATACCAAAACAATATGTCCGTCAGCATAAAAGATTTATGTCTCATACCAACAGTTCGCCGTGGCAAACCTTTGAGACGCCAACGATCTGGAAACTTTCTATTACTACTTCGTCGCCGTCGTCGTCGTCTTCTCATTCTTCTTCTTGTTCTCCTTGTTCTTGTTCTTCTTATTCTTCTTGTTCTTGTTCTTATTATTATTACTAGTAGTAGTAGTAGTAGTAGTAGTAGTAGTAGTAGTAGTAGTAGTAGTAGTAGTAGTAGTAGTAGTAGTAGTAGTAGTAGTAGTAGTAGTAGTAGTAGTATCATCATCATCATCATCATCATCATCTTCATCATCGTCATCATCATTATTATTATTATTATTATTATTATTATTATTATTATTATTATTTTTTTATTTTTTTTTTATTTATTTATTTATTTATTTATTCTTTTATCCATTCATTCCCTCTATATTTGGCTGACACGAGATTTACTATTGCTATAACTAATGCGTATGTCCTTATGGTTTGAATTTAATCCTTTCTTGGCAAGATGGTCATGAGTTTTAATACCCCCGATGCCGATGTGTATAATCAGAAGCAGAGGATTTCATTTTATTATGTTGTATAGAGACCATCCCTGTTTTTGAATGTGAGGCTTGTAACGTAACGACTTACCGGAAAATGTGACTAATAAAAAGATATCTCTTAAAGAAAGTCGTAAGTGAAGCTCAGTGTGGAAAGATCACCCATTAACAGAATTTAAAGACTAGACCACATTTTCCGACCATGGGATGAGAAAAGAACGACTGGTTCATCCTATGACAACTGAAATGATCGTCTGGAAACGCAGCAAGGGAAGACAAGAAAAAAAGGGGATAGGTGGATTGGTTTACAGGTTTAACACAGTAAAAAGTGACAGAGATTGAGATATGAAAGGAACTGATGACTGAGAAAGTTGTATCTCTGAGGGTATGTGTGTGTTTCCATAAGAGATCTAACAAGCGTTGACCTATATCAAAAACGTCATCTGTCATGGTCAAGGTTAGGGCTATTCCGTCCAGTCAAGATCAACAAACACAAAAAAGTGTGTTAAGATCTACGAAGAGGCGGAATCTTAGTGTCAAACCATCAACAGGTTTTCATCAAGAGATAAACTTTGTATCGCAGCTCAACTTCAAGAATAAATTACCATTCAAGCTGACAGCAGGCTTCAAAATTGGTTGATTGAATAACTGATGTGGTCATTGTTAGGGTAGATCCGAACTGTTGATCAAACAAATGAGGTCTTAGACTGATATTAGAATGCCATTTTTACTATAAAGGAAGCTCAGTGCAAGTCTCTTTTAAATTATCGAAACCTATGAGTGTTATAATGAACTATCATCACTCTCTCAGTTTGTATAGTGTTAGTGTTAGGACTATCATGATTCTTCCAGTGTGTATAGTATTGGGACTATCTGGGTGCCATGTAAGTGAATTTTTAAGTACACATATCAATTTCTCGCCTAAATTTTTCTGGCTAATTCAAATAATATAACAAAAAAAAAATAAGGACAGTGTTTTGGGGATTTGTATCTGCTGTGAAGAAGAAAAAAAAATCGGTCGAAAAATTCATGTGATCTTACCCGCTTAGACAGAAATCCTTTCATAATGGTTCCCATGCCTGTTTTAACAATGAACAGGAGTCGCGGCGCCTAAGAAATCGACTTTTGATCAAGATGGCGATGTTGAAATCTGCTTTAAACATCACCGAGAAGTTTCAGGAAGAAAAAAAAACATCTCCTGATCTAACTGAAATCTCAGATACATAAATTATTTATATACAACATTACGAAAGAGGGACAATCCCCAAGCTGGGATGATTGTTTGAAAACACTCTATAGACGACCCGATCTGACATGCCACAGATATCAAGGTGACAGTTTAATTTAAATGTTTCTTTTCCATCAGGAATACGTTGTTTGAATATCTGAAAAGCGCTCTTTGAAATAGCATTCTTTGTCTCCAATAGCTTACAGCGTGCGAGGTCATTGCCCCATACAAACAGAAGTAAAGTTATTGGCATTTCCTGACAGGACAAAACAAAACGTTTTTACATAAATGTGACAATAGGAGAACAAAAGCAAATTTTTAATTTGTCAACGGTCAAATAAGAAAAAGTACATTTCTGGGGAAAATAAACTAGAGCATCTATTATTTTACTTTCAATTAACAAATTTTGTAATCACATAATGAGGCACTTCTGAAGTTAGCACTTTTGATAAAAAGACATAACCTTTGAGACCTGTGATCACATGATATCTTGAGCAAATAACCTACATTTACTAGCAATCCAGTGAATCCTTCGCTTGTTTAACATCTTTCATGCAAACAAAAAAATTGACCATTTTGAGAAAGTTAAAAGGTTTTGTTTACCATCATACACTCTAGAAATGGAAAGGTAATATTGTGACCGGCTAACAAACCTGATTTTAAAGTAATGGGATCTGTTTAAACATCTTATTTTTCTTGTATCTGGACCACTTTGTACATCCTACTTTTCTTTTTGGTTTTTGGGATCGATTTTACCAACGTTTATAGTGTGTGTAAGGAGATCTAATCGCCTTTTTTACTTGTAGAGATCTCGATATAATAATCCCATTTTCTTGCATGGGGATCGATTTAATTTCAATTTGTTTCTAAATTCTACAAGATGTCTAAGACTTCCATCTGTTAAAATTCTCTTCAAAATTATCTTAATATACTGCTCTTCGAATGACTATCCGAATATTCTTCGAACAGGTGAGGAATTCAAAACCTAGTCACGTCAATCAAAGCTGTGAGCCTGATCAAAGCTTATACATGTCAGATGTGATCTGATAGAGATTAACGGTTGATATTATCTCAGTATTGTGGCTGTGCTTCGATTCCCAGATTGATCTTAATTGACATCTTTGACTTAAGAGTGATCCAATCAATGCAGGTCTAAAATGTGTCGTTGAGTTCTCTCTCTCTCTCTCTCTCTCTCTCTCTCTCTCTCTCTCTCTCTCTCTCTCTCTCTCTCTCTCTCTCTCTCTCTCTCTCTCTCTCTCTCTCTCTCTCTCTCTCTCTCTCTCTCTCTCTCTCTCTCTCTCTCTCTCTCTCTCTCTCGCTCTCGCTCTCTCTCTCTCTCTCTCTCTCTCTCTCTCTCTCTCTCTCTCTCTCTCTCTCTCTCTCTCTCTCTCTCTCAGTATTCAGTGATCTTTGCCACATAGATGACAAGCCTAGATTTTTTTTGTTTTCTATATTTCTGCAATGGAAACATCCAAGTGCTGTGAGGTGAAAGCCTGGACAATCTAGGCTGATCTCTCTGAAACCTAAGACGCCATTATTCTGAGAAAGAGTTTATTTTTTTCAAAGAGGGCGTTAAATATCTTTGATCATCCACGCACTTTATTTTTGCAATAATTTAGAATAATAATATAAAAGAGGAGGCCGAACTTCAAAAAATTTGATTCTTAAGTATCAAAGTAATAATCAAACTCTCAGTTCGTCTGCAGCTTTAAAATCATTTGAAATAATTGTCTGTTTATCCCCAACCGACCAGGTATGACGTAGCGCTGGTTCCAATAAAGAGAGATTTGAGTAAGCATCTGGACTTTAAAAAATATCAATATTTAGTGAATGTGGAAACATCAAGAAAAATTGTGACCTCTTAGCCCTTGCCGGAGGTCATTCTGACCCTTCAGACATTGATAACAAATCATCTGTCAACCATGAAGACCTTGACAAACAAACTGCCAACATTATATTGCGGTCGAGATGACTTAAAACCATGGGGCTCGGCAAACAAAAAGCACAATCTGTAGCAATCTGCAAACCTGTTTTACCTGCTTTTCCAGCACAAGCTGATGTGAACAAACAAGTTCGATATTCATAAAACAGAAGTTTCATGTCCTTGAAACAGTGATGACATGCCTCTGGAACATGTTCTTAGTTCGGGTTTACTACCAATATAAATGATACAAAGAAATTAAAAGGAGAAATTGAAAGCGGCCACAATTCCATTTCCATGCAGCGCTAAAGCATAACTGATAAATGAAAGACATCCATAGCAACATGCAATATCATCCCTCCAATTTTGTATTCCTCTTTCTCGCCTTCATGCTCCCTTTGTTTCTTTTTCCTTCCCCTCTTTCTAATTGACCTTTGTTTTCCTCTTATTTTATTATCTATTCGTTGGACTACCTCTTCGCATTGTCACTGGAAGAGAATTGCGTCAAACTGTCAAACACACAAATGATTGAGTTATTGGTTTAAGTAAGTGAATTAAATCGCCCTTGTTCATATACAGCAGTAGGCATTGATTTCTAAACTTTTAAGTGTCATCATTGTTCAAGCTTTTATTACATTCATCAAAATATACATGAATTAATTTGAGATTGAAGTCTGTAAAGGTGGAATCTAATTTAATATTTTTTTTTCTACGCGCTACCCAAACATCTAATAAAATCGCTTATCATAAGATCTTCAAGCAAGGCTTCAATACTATTGTCATACAAAAGTAGGGAAAAAGTTTCACTATTTCACAACAATATTTTGATACAGCAATAATGAAAAATTTGCACTTTTTCACAAGATTATTTTGATAAAACGATAATTATGAGAAAGCACGCACTATTTTACATCGTATCCAAATACAGTGGAAAATATTTCTCTTATTTCGGATCTTGAAACTATTTTGAAAGGTTCTTTAATATTTTATAAACCGATGTTCTTTTTTTGTCATAGATTGTTTCCAGACAGGCTTATAAAACACATGCGTCTTCAATATTTCATTATTGTCATCTTATTATCTTACTCTGTTGAAAAAGTCCATTTTTTTCTCTTGGTGTGTGGGTTAGTTCAAAGATAGAAGGTCTCACAACTTTTCATGTATACATGTATACATGAGATGAAACAGCTTTTTATTTATATTCATTCTTTGATCTAAGTAGTGTGAGCATTGAGTCGCAAATGACATGATATCTTATCCTCATCTTTGTAACAGATATTGGTATTATTTTGCCATTTTTTGCGGGTTGCTTTATGATTGGTTTTATAGGCTCGAATTTGGAAGATAGCTGTAGCGGTCTAGTGAACATGAATTGATGTCATACGTTGAAAGGCAGAGAATAGCTGCAGCAGACCAGTGAAGATAAAATTGATGTCATAAGTTGAAAGGCAGCGAATACTTGTAGCAGTCCAGTATAAATGAATTGATGTCATAAGTTGAAAGGCAGCGAATACTTGTAGCAGTCCAGTATAAATGAATTGATGTCATAAGTTGAAAGGCAGCGAATACTTGTAGCAGTCCAGTATAAATGAATTGATGTCATAAGTTGAAAGGCAGCGAATACTTGTAGCAGTCCAGTATAAATGAATTGATGTCATAAGTTGAAAGGCAGCGAATACTTGTAGCAGTCCAGTATAAATGAATTGATGTCATAAGTTGAAAGGCAGCGAATACTTGTAGCAGTCCAGTATAAATGAATTGATGTCATAAGTTGAAAGGCAGCGAATACTTGTAGCAGTCCAGTATAAATGAATTGATGTCATAAGTTGAAAGGCAGCGAATACTTGTAGCAGTCCAGTGAAGATTTCAATTGGTTTGACAATTGAAAGACAACGGATGGTTTCAACATTCCAGTTAAGATGAAGTGATTTGATAACTATATTGCGGTTCAGTCAAGATTAATTGGGTATAACTAAAAGGTCGAGAAGATCTTTAACAATCCAGTCAAGACGAATTGATTTGATAAGGTGGAAGATGACGCATAGCTGCAACAGTCCAGTCAAAACAGATTGGTTTGAAAAGCAACGGATAGGTCCTGCAATCCTGGCAAGATGAATTGGTTTGACCACTTAAAAAGACGGCGGATAGTTGCAACAGCCCAGTCAATATAAATTGGTTTGACAAACTGCAAGATGGCGGACAGTTGCAACATATCAGTCAATATGAATTGTTTTGACAGTTTAAAAAAGGTGGCGGATAGTTGCAGCAGTCGAGTCAAGTTGAATCGCAAGTTCTATCTTCGATGTTTACTTCAAAACCAATGACGCCAGGTTGCAAGTAAAACGCAATTCAATAATGGTACAAATCTTGAATGTGAGAGTAAATAATTTATAATTAATTTAGAGGAGATCGAATGTTTTGTGTACATGGCCTTGCCTCCTCCTTGTATAAACTAATAACTGTGTCGACTGATTCAACAGGCACTGCTTTAAGAAAAATATTTGTACCGAGCTTCAGAAAAAGATAGGGAAACATCCTGTCCCAAATTATATTTAGCGTATCTCCAACAGCCGCTAGTACTTACATCCTCTCTTCACAATAAGCAAAGATAAAATTGTTATCAACACTACTTTCTTTAAGGTCACCTTTTACTGCAGCAGTGCTGCATGTATTTCTTGAAACGTCCCCAACCACCAAAACAAAATTAATTATAACACACACTCACTAACATAGCAGGGGTTGTTCTTGTTTCGAATTATCTTGCTCTACGTCCTTGGCACACAGTCCCACACTGTTCAGAACTCACAATGTAATTATCCACCCCTTATGACCAAAGGTGAATAATTAAGTTGATGGTGAATGGTTTTTAAACTGGGCTTTAGTGCTATGTACCTAGCCTGGTGGTGACAGCTGTTGTACCCTAGCTATGAGAACAACCACTGCAGTAATAATTCAATAGCGTCAAGCACACATCGTGCAGTCACTGAAGTCAACTTAAAAAAAAAACTAACATAGAAACATAGTGTCTAGTCTGTGACGTGTCATCTCCTGGTGTTAATTGTTTCTTAATGCGACATCTTTGTGAGAGAAGATACAGTATGAACATAAGAGAGATACAAAGAGTGTGTGTTAGAGAGACAGAGACAGAGACAGACAGACAGACAAACAGAGTGTCAGCGACAGAGGGTGAGGGAAAGAGAAATAGAGGGAGGGTCAAGAAAAGGCAAAACAGAATCATGTGTATTGGGAAAAGACAAATATTTTATGCAAAAGAGAAGAGAAAGAAAGAGAACAAGGAAAGAAGAGAGATAAGAATGAAAGAGTGAGGGGTCAGAGACACAGAGAGAGAGAGAGAGAGAGAGAGAGAGAGAGAGAGCGTTGGAAAAAAAAAGGGGGGAGGGTGTTAGTAATGTTACGCCGAGGAAAATTGAGCGATGCAATCATACTCCAGGCTAAATCAAGAGGATATCTAAGACAATTTGCTGCATTAGAAGCAAAATCATAAAATCGAAATAGTTTAAAAACGAAAAAATATATGCCAGCTCATTACACTGTGGCAAAAATTTAGACCCAAATAAGACGAAGTCCTATTATTATTATTATTATTATTAT
>JAWDGP010004927.1:0-47500 GCA_033675545.1 Elysia crispata | reverse complement strand
TCCTCTTCATCAGTTGCCCGAATGAAGGAATAGCTGCATCGGTGTTCTTCAGCTGCATGCTACTTTTTCCTCTAACTCTCAGTGGCATTGATGAAGCAATCAAACCGCAAGCTGGTTACGTGAAATACGTTGAAACGTTTTCAGATGATCGCGAAGTCATGAGCACTCTTGTGTTGAAAACATCAAAGCGATAATAAATGAACAGCAAAACAGTATCAGGACAGGTAGCGTCAATGTGTATCCAGATAATTTGCTCGCGTCTGTGACGAGATCCAGGTTCATGATATAGATCTATTCCATCTTTATATGGAATCCAGATCTAGTTATAGATCTGTTAAATCTGAACCCAATTCTAAGCAAGAAATTTAAATTTTAGACCTCTAGATTAATTCTTTTCGAGTTTTAGAGTTAAGTCACTTGACGGAATTCAAATAGATCCAGATACTATAACTGAACTGTGAATCACACTCGCGAAGCAATTCTGTCATGCTAATTCTAGATCTAAATTTAATTGGACTTTGATCTATGTGAGGAAAATTTTAGATTTCACAGACATTTCATAATTTTTCTCGATTTTTTTTTCATTTTTCTTTTGTTTTTTATTCTTGTTTTCACTGGAGCTGGAATATTCTATATTAAATATCAGTTTTGAACGCAATAAAATTATGATGAGATAGACTTGTACATCTCAAGTTCTAGATTACTTCTAAATCTTAACACCCACACCCCCCTCTTTTCCGAGTTTATTGCTTTATCAAAATTTTCTTTGACATGTTATGTTCTAGATTGGCATAGATCTTAGCCAAACAAGTAGAGGAATCAATGTTATTTCTCTACATTTTTAAAATTATACTCTGATTTTAGCAAAGTAGACATTAAATAATGTTATACCAAAGGCTTGCAATAAAAATCACATTTTTGTTTTAATTTGTTTATCAACAAGTCTATAGAATCCAAATAAAATTAAACCTCAACATTGCATGTAGCCTCGCAGAATTTTCTTAGTGAACAGATTAATTCAAATTCAGTAATTCTGAACCATCGTGATAACGTTTTTGTCATTGGGTTTTACGCCAGTTCTGTTTAGTTTTCAAGGTAGGTACTCTGTGATTCTGTCAAGGAACAAACTGCATGTTCCATTCTGTAGTGCAAAGAAAAGAACATGGTTGAAGTATCCTGACCTAAGCCCAACCTCCTGAGGTCAACAAGCTATTTATTAATTGTGTAATTGGAATGGCGTTGTTGTAGTAGGATAGCATGGGTAAAAGTTGGGCTCAGCTCAATGTTCAATAAATATTGGAGTCTTGTTTTAGAATCTATACTTCAGCCTTCTTTACAATGGTGAACAAAACCATATTCCTAGCTTCAGAATATAGGGTCGAGCACTTTTAAGTGAAGCAATGAACCTTCAAAATCAAGAATTCCTCAAACCCATTTGATTTCTCTTATTATTCTCTCTTTGTTTCAGGTAAAAGGAATTAAGCTTACAGTCATGGCTGAGCAGAAATTGAAATCAGAGGGGAGTGAGCAAGATATATCTGAGTTAAATGCTGATAAAGAACTCGGAAACTTTATTGAAAAATCTTTCCTAGATTTGGAGAAGATAGATGATTTCTTGTATAGGTGAGGTAAAGTGGCGAGAAAAAAGCTTACCTGATTTTTCAGATTGTTCACCCCATGGGTTCACTGCTAAGCTTTGAAAAATGCATTGTTATATTATCTTTGATAAAAATCTGCTATTCAGGTTTTTTTCCTTTGTTTTTTTAATTAGTGTATTACTTTGTAGTCCCTATTTTGTTGTGTTTGTTATATCTAATATCCTTTCACATTTGGCAAGCTGATGAATCTGAGGCTAAAGTAAATGACTGATGAGATGTCGAATTAAGTGGAGGGCACTGTAGTGTAATTTCACATCTGAATCTAAAAAGAACTTAAGAAGGAAATGTTTTTTCCATTAGTCTAATCCTTTGTATTTGTCAATTTACACACTACACTTGTAGTGTCCTATGACAGATTTTTTTTTTTAATTTTCGTTTTCTTTGAGTGTGTCCTTTGCATCACTTATGCACTGTTCACGATGGACTCATGGTTATATTATAGGTTTGTTTTTCACCTGTCAGGAGTAAGTCATTATGGAAGAGCAAAAATGCACGTGGTGCTTATGGAGGTCAGGTGATCGGTCAGGCATTGGTGGCAGCGTCGGAATGCATTCCTCCTGAGGTTCATATGCATAGCATGCACTCTTATTTCCTTAGACCAGGTGAGGCAAATTATCAACACATCTTTGTTTCTTTTCCAGTCAGTGGTGTTGATGTTGGCTGATTTCAAGCTGAGAGCCTCTAGCTATTATTGATCAAACTCCTTTACCAGAGCAGAGGGGCTTGATCAGCATTAAGTGGCAGGCAATAAACTCCTGGTTAAATGTCGTCATTTTCTCTGTTTATTTTGATTTTTTTGCCTGTCAATTATACAGAGAAATATGCTTCATGTGTTTTGCTCAAAACTTGTGGACAAGAAGTATCATTTCTCGTGATTGTTTATAAAAGCATTTTAAGTTTTATGCCTAAAGTAGGTGTCAGCTGGAGACTTTTAATTTTGCTAGATTATTATTTGTAAGTTGCACATTTTGAAAATGGGTAGCTGCACCCTTGATTTAGAAAAGAAAATGAGAGAAGAGCTATTTAGGCATAAATTTGTCAGAAATCTGACATTCTATGCTTTGTTTATCAACATAAATGAAGAGAGAAGCAAATAAAATCATATAATTAAGTAAGTTATGATTCAAGTTTACTTTTACTACTATGTTATTTTTAAATATCAAATGGGGTAATATTGATAGATATTTCATGCTTTCTTTAGAATCTGAATTTAGCCTAAATTGTTCAGAAAAAGAAATCTCTAAAATCTGTTAAATTAAAGAGCAGAATCATCAAAATATTGAGAGATATTCAACAGGTTCTTTTGGCACATCTAAACATTTAGACTTTCAATCACAAAATGTTGCAGTTCGTTCAACACAGTTTAGCAGGTGGTGGAAGTCCAGTCAAGAACATTGCAAAAACCGCTTACTGTTAGGTTTTTCATCTTAAACTTCTTGGCTATTCTCAGTGGTCTCAAGTATAATGGGTTGGGACTGTCTTCTTGAGGACAGACTATGTAAAGCATTCAATCTATCAAACATGGGTCAGGGAGAGATTTGTTTTGTGATGCTTGATAGCTAAAAAGTTTTTTGTACTATTCAATTACATATCGGACTAAATTTAAGACTCAAGTTGCCTATGTCTTTTTTAATTTCAGTCAGATTCTATTACAGAAAAAATCTTTCCGGGGGGGGGGGGGGCAGGGACACTTAAAATTTAAAGTAAAATTTTTTAAATACAAACAATATATGATACTGCAAACTCAACAAGGCTCAATTTTCACTTGTGCCCACGTCATTCTGGTTGCCTGTCATATTGTTCATTAAAAATTAGAAAACTCTATTAGACAAAATGTAATTTCAACCGCTTTTATTGGAGACGTCCCAGGCCTGGTGTGTTTTTTACTTGTTTTCCTCTCTTTATTCAGGTAATACAGCTAGACCAATTCTCTACCAGGTGGATGTAACTAGAGCTGGCAGGACATACTGCTCTACAGCAGTCAAAGCTGTCCAAGCCAACAATGCAATTTTCACGATGCAAGCTTCTTTTAAATGCGAAGAAAAAAATCACTCGAGCTACCAGAATTCCATGCCAAAGGTATAGATCAACCAATCAGCTCTGTTGAAGCAGTGCTGGCATTATGCCAGACATCTACTTTTTTGTGCTCAGTTCTAGAATTCACAAATCTTAATTTTAAAGTGACATTTAGCTTTCCCCAACAAAAAGATTTAAAAAATTACTATTTTATATCTTTTCTTGTATGTGATTGGAAATAACTTTTCTTTCATGATTTGTATATTTTGTTTTACATACTGTCATTTTGAAGGGATATTACCTTACCTGATTTTTGGTTGAACAACTCAGATAAATCAAAGTGAAGAATTATTTTTAGTAAATAAAAGAAGAGAAAAGGTAAAATAGATTTAACATTGATTTCTAAAGAAAGCATTTTTTCCTGTTAATCTTAAGTAGGGAGTTTTTTTTTTAATTTCATAATTTTCAGGAACCTAGGTTTTTTATAATGTTGATAAATGCTAACTAAAACTTTGAATATTATTATTAAGTCTTGGAATCTTGCATTTGTTTTTGTTGGTTTTGTTTGTTTTTTTGTTTTTTTTTTCACATATTGGATGAAGACTTGAAATCTCATTTTCATTCTTGAGTTATTTGATGTCAAAGAGCTACAACATTTGTTTTTCAGGTGCCATTTCCAGATGAACTTAGTTCTCCAGCAGAGAGTCTTAAAAAGTTTCTTGAGTGAGTCTAGAATCATTTGACTTAGTAGATAATTAAAATAAGAATACTCACCAAACATTTGTCTAGAGATTTAAGAGTAATAAGAACAGTCTAAATCTTCCATAGAGTGATCTATCTTTAGGCTAGAATAATGTTAGCTAACGTTCAGGCTTTATTTTAGAGAGCAAGATGAAGTTGAAATAAGTTTACGTACTCTATGTCACAGCAGTGCAAACACTGTCTTATCTAGATTGACAATCAAATTTGAACTCATAGATATCATTTCTCATCTAAATCTAAACTTTCTGTTACAAGGCATCTTCTTTTCTGCCTATGGAAGTTCCTAGAAATCTGACCCAAAATTTGGTAATGAAGTAGATTCATCCTTCTTGAACCTTTAGAGATTTGAAGAAAGATCGCAAACTGAACTAGAAATCTCTTACCTTAAAAATAGACTTAAGTTCCAGAATCTAAACATGAGTCTTAGACAAGTCCACATGGGATATATGAGAGCAAACTATTGTAAATTCTTCCTTTGTTTTCAACATGAAACTGTCTCTTTCTCAAGTGCCTATATCTGGCAAAGCTAACAAATGTCAGCGTCTGTTCACAGCTGATGAAGTTTTAGATGATTTGGATAATTCTGAGAATGTTGAAAACAAAGGTAGAATTCATGATAGTTTGCGATCCATGGGCGCAGCCATTGTGAAAAATGACATAGAAACATGTGGTTTGAAGGCTAATGCCGTTTCGTTGATTAAATTTAGAGAGAGGGTCAGTTAAAGAAGTCTAAATTTAGGGCCTACTCAAAGCGACCTCAGGGTCGCACTCAGTATAATTGTGTTTACTGTCACAAGACTCAGGGTCACACTCTTAGTCATCGAGCTAAGATCTCCTCTGCACCAGTCGTTTATGCGAATCTAAGCAGAAATAGCCTCATAAGTATGCATAAAGTGAGTTAGTATGAAAAGCCTCATTTTGACTCAGGAGCCCAGGTGCAGGTCATTTTAAACCTCAGGAGCCCAGGGTTCATAGGGTTAACCCTCTATTTAAACTATCGCCAATGTCAGCATGTGAAGCAGATGCCAACATCTGATTATATTACCTACACCGAAGAAAATATCTCTGAAAAGCAACAAAAAGATGCAGAACATTGGTACCAGATCATTTTTTTTTAATGGAAAATTGGCAGATAGAATAAAAAAAGACCACCCTAGAAATGGGTCAAGAATTAGCAGCAACACAATGCCTAGCAGCAGAAAGAGAGTTTGAAACAAAGTTCTGTTGCACTGACTATTCCTAGAAATGAAGATTAGTCTCCTAGATGAAGCTATAATCATAGACACCCTGCCTGCAACCCTAAGACAATGTTTCACAGGTACAAATACTTTGAGGCAGTCAGAGATATTAAAATATCAATAACAAATCATGCTTACTTTGTAAACCTCTTTCATGAGTTGTATATGTTTAAATTCTTAGGATTAGTAGTTAACTAGGTCTAGTGGTATAGTTCCTATACCTTACCTGTTATTTGTAGCTATACAAAATGTGCTTGATAAGCAAATGAGAGAAGATTTCTGGTTTTTATAGCTTTGTCATCAAACAATGGAATCATTTTGCTCAACTCAATGGAGATGCTTACCTTGAGCCCTGTCCAGCCCAAGAGATGCATGATTTTTTATTGTTTTAAAAAAATCATAACTAATTTGTTAATTCGTAAAATTTGATTCTTTATCCCTTCACTCATACAAAATAATACAGCATACAGTTAGTGGTGTATTTTTCATTTTTTTTTTATTTTCATAACCAAAAGCAAAGAATAAAAAAAATTTTCAACCAGAGGAAGTACCCACAAAACAAGAATACAATAAGAAAAACTCATCTCTTTGTCCAAAAACATAAATATTACAACATCTTAGTCACCAAGGTCAGTTTTAAAACAGATTTACATGTTTCTAACACCTCCTGTCGCTGCATCAACTTCTCTCTACCCGCCATGATGAGCTTTAGATCTAGTAAAATTTGCCCTTGCTCAGGCCTTATAAGTAAACAAATTGTGGTTAAAAGGGGTACTAGAATTGTAAATGAATTGTTAAAGTATCGTTTGAAAGTAATTTTCCCTGCTTGCTTTACAGCTTGTACAACAACATAAAATTCATAAATATCACTAGTTCCCGGAGCGTTGCTTAGGGCTGGCAGGCCATCGGAGACTGGTGTCCAGTACGTCCCCATTGAGTTAAATGTCGTTAAGCACAACAATGCTGTATGGCTTTCCACTATTTTTTTGGGAAAAGTATATCTTTTGGGGTGTGTGTTTTATTTTATCACTGAGAGAGATCTTCTTGTTTTTATTTTTTTTCTCTTATCACAGGCAAAGATCTCTTTGTGTATGCCTTGTTTTACCATGGAGAGAAGCCCTATTGTGAACATGCCTTATTTTATCATGGAGTGATCATATTATGTGTGTGCTTCTTATTTTACCACGGAAAGGGATCTTATTGTGTATGTGTCTTTATTATTTAATTGCAAAGTGAGACTTTATTGTCTGTGTTTTATATTTTACCGCAAAAAGAGAGATCTGATTGTGTGTATTTTTTTTCTCAAATCTTGTCATGAGATCTTATATTTTGCATAGCATTTAGCAATTTTTAGCAAGATTTTTGTTTCCCATTTCTCCAATCTTCTTAATGAAAAAAATCCCTTATTCTTAATATGACATTTTTCTAAACCTCATTGCTGAAGGCAAGGTTTTAGGTTTTGTTTTGCTTTTCTCTAATCCCAACATCCAAGGCAAGACCTCATTGATCCAGAACGTTACAAATACCGCAAGCAGCAGTTGGATGAGATCCCAATCTTAGTGAAGTATGTCAAGGAGGAGCAAATTGTGTACAGAACTTCGAATAGACAGACCTTGTGGATGAAAGTTAAAGGACATCTGCGTAGGTTCCAGGTTTTTTGTTTTCTTAATTTTATTTTGTCCTCATCAAAAAATATTCTTTTTTGTTTTAAAAAAAAACCTTGCAGAAGATTTATTTAGTAGAAACTCATCAAGCATAGCTCTTTCTGAAAAATGTCCTTTGAAAATTTTTTTTCAGTTTTTAATAAGAATAGCTACCCAAAAAACTGGCAAGGATTGTGAGGATTCAAGAAACATATTTTTTCTCCAATTTTCTCAACACAAGTTGAACTTCCTTTCATTAAGCGTGATATGAAAATTGACCCATGCTTCTTGATCCGTTTGCTTGCATGTCTCTAGCTAATCATCAAGCTGTCAGTGTGAAGGAGTGTTGATGGTTAGGTCGTTGATGATTTCATGTATGAAATTTTGGTTGTTTCAGAACCTATGGTGATGTTTTTGGAAGAATGAAAAAAAGTTAATCACAGACAATCCATACATACTAAAGAGATAATCACAGACAATCCACAGAGACTAAAGAGTTCAGCGTTTTTCAACATACCTCAGACAGGCATTTAACAGCAACTAGCTAGTGAGGGACAGACAAAGAGAAATGCACATGATCTGCTACCACAGAGTAGTGCTGGGGCTATCGGCACAGATCGGTACCTACCCGCGGCAACCAGCAGCACATCGAGTAGATTCACAGCGTGCAGTACCGTGCCATGCCGTGCCGTGGAATCCGTGCTAGCTTCTCTACAGCACATGCATACGGCCGACTTCACACTGAGTCTATTCGTAAAAATAACAACGTGCGCAGCATGCAGACAAGTAGGCAACAATTTTTAGTTTGTTATAGACCTTCCCGCCAGACATCACTCAGCAGTCAGCACAAGTCTCTGGCGGCGAGGGTCAGCACTGCGCAAAGGAAATTTAGGAGAGGGGGAAGGTCGAGAGGGAGAGGAAGGAGTAGGATGCAGTAATGAATTGATAACAAAAAACATCTACAGGTGAAAATAGACAGTCCTCACATATTTAGATCACAATCAATGCAAGGTTTGTTTTATGCACACAGTAAAGGTCTCTTCATTCTTCTCTGCTTTGGCGGATTAGAATCATCCTCTAATTTTGTTTTGTATATACGGCTGTCCCTCAGGCTTATTGCACTAAAATAAGGAGTTGATACTATTTCAATGAAATTGCTTTCTGTTAATTAAATAATTGTTTTTCCTTTTCTTTGCATTTTTGTTTAATGAGCAAAATCTAGTTACTGCTGCTCTGTGCTCTTTAATTGTTCTTGAAACTTTTCTAATTAATAAATTTCAGTTTCAACAGTAGGCTAAGATTATAATTTTTCTTATTGTAATTAAAAAAAATAACAGATTCACATTATAATTATGTATTATTCTTAAATGCATAACGGGGATAACTGTCACAACCTGGAAGTACGTTTACTCACAGAGATGTTACATATATTTGTGAAACGTTCAATCTAACCGAAAGAAGTAAACTCAACAAAATGTTTACAGCTAAGCTTCTATATTTTATATTAAGAAACTTACTTGTTTACTTGATACCTTCGCCTTGAGCTGTTACGCCAGAAGGAATCTAATATCTCACCAGGTCTCAAACACAGGGTAAATGCGCGCACGTATCACGTTTCACCTCAAGAATTTGTGGGTGTGCTGGCCAGACTGCCGTTTTGTATAGCTGAGATAATTACTTGTGACAATCGCTGTCACATTAATCATTCGACAACCTGTTGCATGGGAGTATGAGGTCAGATTTTAGTAATCTGTACAAACATCAACAATCATAAATTAATTCATAAAATCTTTAATTAGATATCTATCGACTCAATTACTTTCAGATTTGTTAATGAATTGTTGAATAAACAAACAAATAAATTACTGAACTTTCAATTTATTTCAGTTTAGATGGACAAAAAAAAAATATTATTGAGGTTCTTTATTTATTCTCTCTGATAGAATGAATGCCTCGTTTCAAAATCCCACCGCTGCCACCATTTAATGTCACAACCCGGAAGTACGTTTACTCACAGAGATGTTACATATATTTGTGAAACGTTCAATCTAACCGAAAGAAGTAAACTCAACAAAATGTTTAAGTAATAGAATAGAACTTATCAGAGTTGTATGAACTGTCTAAGGATATTGAAGAAGAGATGTGAGATAAATCACAAATGGTTGATTAAATAAAGGCAATTGCATCAAAATAAAAAAAAAAGCGTGCATTTAAGTTCTTTATCTCATAGGAGATAATTCATTTCAAATAATAACACTCCATATGAGGACAAATTTACAAGGAATATAATGATGCCTTAAAGACAGAAATAGTCGATCAAGTTATACAAATGCAAATGTAATGCTTTAAATCAGAGTAAAAACCTAAAGTGATGCAGACGATACACTGCTCACGTTCAATGTATAACAATAAGGTCCCTGTATATTGTTTGTTACTAGTTGCACTCCTCTCCAGCTACACTGTTAGGTTGTCGGTCAGGTGTCCAGCCCCGTTAGGTTGACTGACCCTCTAAGATGAAATGACGTCTATGTGTACACCAATAACGATGCTAGTAACCCCACACACTAGTGACGGTGAGGTAGCTTTGTTGACAAACAAGTCGTGGATGTTGACAGTACTCAGTTGACGGTCGGTTAACGGTCGACGATTGACAGCAATGAAGATGACAACGGCGACGGCAGTCTGCTCAGCTGAAATTAAACAATCGAAAAGTGTGCGTTGCGTTTACTAAACAACCCTGTGTTTGGACACTTATACTCACCTTTGCATCAGCTGTAGCATCAAGTCTATGTTCTAAATTAGATTAAAGTCATGAGCTAGTCTTTGCTTGGTTCTCACGGGAATGTTTGCTTTCAATACTTACCTCCTGCTTACGATGTATCGGTATTGTTACTTTTGTTTTTGTGCGTTTTTTTATCCTTTAAAGCTATGGATTTCAATTATGAATAGAGATACGTTTAGGCTTCAAACATTATGTTTCCTTTAGTCAAGTTATTTCAATTAATTTTATATACATACTCACCTCAGACAGAGAAGATAGGCTGTAGGTCTAGGATAAGATGATGATGCTGATACAATGACCAAATCAGGACTATGTGCCCTATAATAATCTTGAACTTCTTTGCTTGTTTAAGTAAGAGGCAAAATCTTGCCTTAAAAATATATTTAAAGTTTGAGACCATGTCTTGTCTTCAATTACAACTTCAAAACTTAGGCCTTTAAGTATAACGACTAGGATTTCTTGCTGGAATCTATCCGGAGCCCTCTGTCTTGCTTCGTGTAGGGAGTCTTCGTAAGGGTCTGATTTGGACTCAAACTTGCTCCAATATTTAAAGAGATAGAAAACCATACGTAGGTGGTCTAGGGAATGGCAAATACAGCTCACTAACATTTACTAAATAATATTTACACCCATGCAGTACGCCTGTTCTGCGTGACAATAACCTATTGTTTCGCATCAGCTCTGCTTACATGTCTCTGTTTTAATTCCTTAAATTATAGAGTTTTTACGTAAGTTAGTTTATTTTTAAACTGGGTTTTACTTGTGGTGTTAAAAAGTTCTTATGTTACCGCTTTATCTAGGCCCAACCCTGCTCATGAAGCCACAGGCCAGCTTATTTCCATTTGCACTATGCAGCCTAAGTCTAATCTACATATTTAGACAGACGGGCACTAAGCCAAAGAATGTGTGTGATACTGTAGACTGTGGACGAGCAGCATGTGGGTATGTCTCTGCCTGTGTGTGTTGGGAATTGTTAGGGGTGCGCCCTTACACTTGCTCCTGGATGACTCGAGGGCCGTCGCCTGCATTCAGTGCCGAGTCCCTAGATTTAACTTTAGGCCCTCAGGAGCTTACTGCTCTACGGATCGGGATGTTCCATGCCATGGATTGGGATTGCTCTGCCGCGGATCGGGACATGCCATGCCCACGGCAACCTGAGCCACGGGACCCCATACTCGACAGGTAGTAAAATATTGAGTAGACACAGCAATATCACAGAGTCATGAACTGAACAGTCACCCAGTGGATCCAAAGAAGGATGGATTAACTCTTTGAATGAAAATGATGGGTTTTTTTTCTAATGTACTGATTTTTTTTAAAGTTATGATAACAAGCGGTTTTGTGAATATCTTCACATTTTCTGTCTCTTTCTCTTTTTGTCTATCGATGTAGCGGATGACCTTCACCCCAATATCCACAAATGCTGTCTGGCATACATGTCGGACATGTACCTCCTGTCAACAGCTTCAATACCACTGAGATGGTTGCATGGCTCTGAAGTGTTTACAACCAGTCTAGATCACTCCATGTGGTTCCACGAACCAGCAAGGGCAGACCAGTGGATGCTCTATGATGTTCAGATTGACAAAATTGGTTTGCACTTTGACCTTTTATCTTAATACATGTCTAAGTTTTATAAATTTAGTTATTGGTTCTGTGCAGTGCTAGTTTGGAAACACAATACCTAAGATATATGTTGACTCAGGCAGCAATTACACTCAAGAAGTCTTGAGATTATTACTGGGGCACTTAAAAAGGCCGAATAACTTGCTGTAGATCAGCAACCAGCTGTAAAATTGTTTCTCGATAGGATGTGTTTGTTTTCACTCGATGACCTGCTTATGGCTCCATATTTTTCACAATCAGGTTATCTTAAATTGTTTGTTTATTCAGAACTGGTAATAAAGCATGGGTGTGTTAGAGAAACCTCCTTGTTCACCCATACATTTAACTTTTTTACATTGTGTGGCTCTAACTGTGTAACAGATGCTTCATTGGGGTCATGGCTTACACTTAGCTTGCAGCATTCCTGTATCTTTCCATACAAGTCCAAGCACATGACTTCAAATCACTATAGCCCTATAAAAAGTGCTCAATGGGATTTTCCATCTGTGACAGGGAATATGTGGTGGGGACATAACTGGCATGATATCAAAGCATTTTGAACTTTTTAAGCATTTGCAAAGACTTTTATAGGTTTTTAACGGTCCAGCTATGGAAAATTGAATACAAGGTTTGACATTAAAGGTTTTAAGCCTGCAGATGCATCGCATTTTGGTCATGATAGAAGTTTAAGGTATAAGTTATAACCCTTTTGTTTGTAAAGCATAAGGCTCAAGTTAAATTTCTTGTGTTGGTAAAAGATATGGGAATAATTTAGGAATTCTTTGTTATCTATTAGTCGGTCATTGTGTTACTAAGTTGGGTATGAAAAATTAAACCATTTGTTTGTGATAACTATGTAACTCCTTTTTTATAAACTCAAACTAAGAAAATATAAACAAAACATTGCATAAATCATGTCTCTATTTGCAGGTGATGGGCGTACACTGGCAATTGGGCACGTGTGGGACCTCAAGGGGACACTTGTTACAACAATAACCCAGGAAGGCGTGCTGAGACTGGCAAAGCCAAGGTTGTGACTTGATGTGTCATCATTGTATTAGTCTTCCCATTCTCACAGTACTTTGGCTGGTGATATTAATATCATATGTGGTAGTCACGTAATGGTATTCAAAATCACCATTGACATCTCATGTCAAGCTGGAATATCACCGTCAATGTCACATGTCATGTTAGAATAAACCCTTTGAGATCATATGTTATGTTAAAATATCATCAACATAATTCATCATGTTGGAATGTCAAGAGCAACATAATTTGTCATTTTGAAATGTCACCATCAACATCCCAAGTTCTGCTAAGGTGTTTCAACAACCCTTACTGGGCCTTTTATTATTCCAGACCATCTCTGAGATTTGGGTTTAAGGACAATGCTTCTCCCCACTCTTACCACCCCACCTCCTCCCCATCCAAACAGCAATAGAGTTTGCTCAAGGTGTTCAGTCTAAATCCAGTCCCATGTTGGTGTATATTAACATATGGGTTAAAATTGTTTTGTATCACATGGGACCTTGCTCTAGATAGATCAAAATTCAGTAATTTCATTACTTTACATTGAGTGGTTTCAGAGGAGATAGCGGAGAAAGAAATCAAAGTTTCCTTTTAAAATATTGATCATTGAAAGAAACAATCATTTTTCCTCCCTTTATGTTATCATATTTTAGAAAAGAATTTTGTTTTTATCTTTTTATATAACTGATATAGAAAGATTGTATGTTATTTTCCCACCTTTACAATTAATAGACAGCCTACGGGGTAAGGATTGATAATCAATCAATTAAAAAAAAATCTCATGGAAACAGTGCCATAATGTTTTGTTTTGTCTTTTATTTATTTTTTGTGTGTGTGTTTGTACATTTTTTTTAATACATTTATACCATTTGTTGCCTTTTATTTTCTTTGGCTCTGAGTTGCTTAGTCTCTAGCATCAATATTATGGGGTTGTGGGAAAAGTTCAGGATTATTTATCATAGTCATAGTCAATTGACACCTTTGTTATCCTTTCCTGCTTGAAAACAAAATTCACCTCTGATGCAGTAAAGAGTACATACATATTTATTTAAAAGAATAAAGCCTCCTTAAAAACAGAAAAAAAAAGGGGGGGGGAGGGGGGAGGAACGTTATTTCCTTATATACAGAAAGACCTTCGAAAAAAATTTCTTTTGTTAAATTGTGTGTATTTATATTAGGGTTAGAAAGAGCTTTTTGTTATGGTGGCTGTTGCCATGTCAAACATATCTTTTTTCCATTAAAAGAAATGGCTGTCATGGCAGCAGGGGCCATTTTCATTTATAATGCTATCTTTCAAATCGCTGTAAGTTTTGATTGCTCCTGGTTCATTTGCAACCATAAATCACTGACATGTATTGGGTGCTGTTATTGATATTTTGACTGGCCAGGTCAATGTCACTCATGTATTGTCCCTACACTGACAAATCTGGGCCACTTTTTGTGCAACGATAAAGAAAAAGGCAGCCAATAATTTTGAGCAATGAATGTAGGAGCTCGTGCACAAGGACCCAGGGAGTTGCCCTATAAACTGCAAGGCGTTTCCCGAATGATGGAAGCTGAAGCCGCCTCTGTTCTATGGGCTCAGTCAATTAAGAAATTTAGGCTGAAGTACACCACCTTTACCAAAGATGGAGATTCTAAACCGTACAATGAAGTACATGTATGTGATTGGGCACATTGTGGACTAAATTGCATGGAGCTAAGTTCATCAACTCGAGATGCAGCTGTTTGGACATGATTTGGAATGCTGTTTAGGAGTTAGATTTCTATATTTTTTTACAGTGTCTTTGAGAGTATAGGTTTATTGAATGTTGGTGACATTGGGGAGAAGAAAAAGCAGGTTGATCTCTCTCAAGCTGGCCACAAACAGATGGGCTGGGCAGATGTAGTCCTTGTTCTACTCTTCCTGTCCAGTTTCCTGAGCCAAGACTTGAATATACCCTTAGTCATCCAAGGCTGGTTTGATGTTTTCTGTTGGTCTTGTTTTAATGCCGTTGAAAAACACTGTTTTTAGGTAATGATCATAAGTGGAACTGGAAGTGTTTCCAAGTCCCTCATAATGGTTGCAATAAGAAATATCAGTCTGTTTCTCTGTTTCTTTTCTCCAGACTTGAGTCTTGTCTGGCAAGTATTGGGACGAAAGCTTATAGTCTCGTCCATCTTTTATATATCGGTCACATTACAACAACTCTTGTCAAGCATGTTGAAGAAAAGCTTGATTTTTTTACCATGTCTTCACAACACTTTCATATACCAGGCCAAGCTCGCAGTGCACACTCTGGTAGACAATACCGGTTCTCTTTTTAAATCTGTCGAGCCATAGCAGGTCCCGGTCTGAAATCTTCATGAAGCTTTCCTACCAGTTGTCTGCCTTTTCAATAGCACCCGCTCCTGATACCCGAGCGTTCATTGCTCTTGCTTGTGTAAACCACAACTCAAGGCCTTCTACATTGTCAAACCTTTGCGGATGGCTGTGCCTACCTTGATCAAGTGATGGTGCAGCAGCTTGCTTCATAGATCTGCTTTTTGTGGTTCAGCATTGCATCAAGCAATTTCAGTTCTCATGGTCTGGTTCTATTGTCTTATGTGACATGAATATAATTATAAGCTGTCTCTTTTCTTATGTTGCTTCCAACTGGGATGTTTCTTTTGTCCTATATAACACCCATGGGATGCTTCTGTTTCATTATATTCCACCTTTGGGATATTTCTGTCATTTTAACTGCATTCACATAAGAGATGTTTCTATTGTCTTATGTTACTCCCATGTATGAGATGTTTCTATTGTCTCAGGTTGCACCCAAATATTGGATGTTTCTGTTGTTTTAATTACATTCATATAAGGGATATTCCTATTTTCTTATGTTACACCTATGTATGAGATGTTTGTATTGTCTTATGATACATAAGACAATACTTAAGCCATGCATGGGATGTTTCTGTTGTCTTATTTTGCACCCATGTATGGGATGTTTTAATTACTTTATGCAACACCCATGTACATGTATTAGGATGTCTGCTCGTGTTTTTTTTTTTTTTTGGAAACACTATATGTCATTTTTTTAACATTACAAAGTAAAAAAAGAGTAATAATGTATTCGTTGAAAAAATTAAGGACATCAATAATACACTGCATTGCTTTTAATGTTTTAAAGACATTTAAAATTTACATTTTAATTACATGTATCGTTTTTTTATCTATCTGTTTCACTCTTTTTATATCTGCTCTCTCTCTCTCTCTCTCTCTCTCTCTCTCTCTCTCTCTCTCTCTCTCTCTCTCTCTCTCTCTCTCTCTCTCTCTCTCTCTCTCTCTACCTTCGTCTGTCTCATTCGATCTCTCTAATTTTCACTCTCTCACGTTTTTACTCTCTCTCTCTGCATTCGCCTCTCTCATTCTCTCTCTCTTTCTCTCTATCTCTCTCTCTCTCTTTTATTTTTTCTCTCTCTCTCTCTGCATTCGCCTCTCTCATTCTCTCTCTCTTTCTCTCTATCTCTCTCTCTTTTATTTTTTCTCTCTCACTCTCATTTTTCTCTTCTCTCTCTCATTTTATTTCTCTCTCTCATTCTCTGTCCCTCATTCTCTCACTCTCTCATTCTCTCTTTCACTCTCTCTCTCTCTCACTTTCTCTCTCTCTCTTCTCTTCTCTCTCATTCTGTCTCACTCTCTCTTTCTCTCTCACTCTCTCTCTCTTCTCTCTCTCACTCTCTTTCTTTTCTCTTCTCTCTTTTTCTCTCATTCGCTCTCTTTTCTCTTCTCTCACTCTCTCTTTCTCTTTCTCTTTTTTCTCTTCTCTGGCTCTCACTCTCTCTCTCTTTTCTCTTCTCTCTCTCTCACTCTCTCCTCTCTCTTTTCTCTTCTCTCTCTCACTCTCTCTCTCACTCTCTCACACTCTATCACTCTCTCTATCTCTCTCACTCTCTTTTCGCTTCTCTCTCACTCTCTCTCTATCTCTCTCATTCTCTCTCTCTTTTCTCTTCTCTCTCTCTCTCTCTCTCTCTCTCTCACTCTCTTACGCTCTTTCAGACAACTTACCTCTGAACTACGCAGCGAGATCTTAAAGTTAAAGCAAGGTTTAGACAAGAATCTCGTGACTAAGCCACAGCTGTGACGAGAGAATACTTCCCATCCACAAATCAAATTCTACAAGTTGTAAGATTAAGAATGGCTTCCCATAAATATTTAAAATCAAACCATATAAAAACTACCGCTTCAATGGGGAGGAAGTAGTGGGATATATATTATTTTATATTTCCGTGAAACCCCTCGAATTCCCTCCGCCATCCATATGATGCAGACATGCTCTACCTGAAATCCAAGAAGCGGACACAAGTACCATGGGGGTCGGTCGTTAAGTCTGTACAGGAGATCCATGGAGTCTGGTTTGGTGGTAGACGGACGCCCATTTTCATTAGAAGACATGTGGACCGCGGCTGCCGAGTAAAACAGAACAAAAGGTATCCGAGCCATATTAAAATGGATATCATGTAAAAGTGGGATCCAGTCTAAAATAATATTCTTCTTTCGATGGCGTGCAATGTGTTGCTATTCTGCACATTGTAAAAGCTGTAACTTAACACGAAACGTTGGGTTGTCTCCTAAACATTGGTATCTAGTGTGTATTTCTGGTCTTACAGTTCATGCTTGAACGTACTGTTTCAAGCTATCAGTTTTAACACGTGGGGTATGGGTTATTTTACTTGCTAAGCTGTAGATTTCTAAAATATTTTTTTATGGAAGTTATTTCCTTATTAAAGACACCTTTTGACTCAGGTAAACTCTATGCTAGGTGACCATCAGCTGTTGATCTTATGCTGTGGTTATTCTTGATTATTCCGAAAACAATACGTCCCTCAGTATAAAGGTTTTATTTCCTATATATATATATATATATATATATATATATATATAGTTCAAGTATTTCATAATTATAGACATATATATATATATATATATATATATATATATATATATATATATATAACATGTCCGTGGCATTGTTGAAGCGATAAAAACGCAAGCTGATTACATGAAATACGTTCAAAACGTTTTCAGGTGATCGTGATGTCATGAGCACTCTTCTGTTGAAAAAACAAGTTTGTCATCAAAGTGATAATAAGTAAAAAAAAAAACAAACATACAAATTTTCCACAGGCTAGAATAGGGTTGTTATCAAGTTTGCTCGCAACGAGGAAGGATCTGTGACGAGGTCCAGGTTCATGATATAGATCTATTTCATCTTTATCTCGAATCCAGATCTAGTTATAATGATCTGTATAATCTGAACCTAATACTAGGCTAGAATTTTGCGTTTTAGACCTCTAAATAATTATTATTCTTTTCGAGGTGGCTTAGTTTAATCAGACCACAAAATTTATATAGATTAGATCTAGATGTTTAATTAATCAGTGAATCACACTCGCGAAGTAATTCTGCCATGATAGGTCTAGGTCTAATTGGACTTTGATCAATGTGAAAAAAAAAATTAGATTTCCATTCATTATATAATCTTTTTCGATTTTTGTTATTTTTCCTTTGTTTTTGTTTTTTTTTTTTCTGTTTTTAAGTAGAGCTGGAATATAAAATCTAGATTAAATATCATTTTTGAAGGCAATAAAAGTATGGTTATATAGACTTGTACATATAAAGACCTAGTTCTAGAACTTACCCTTTTTTTTTGCGACTCTATCATTTTATGAAAATTTTCATTAACATGTTAGGCTATGTTCTAGATTCTAGAGCTGAGGCAGAGATCTTAGCCAGACAAGTAAAGGATTCAGTGTTAGTTCTCTACATTTTTAAATTTTTACTCTGATTTTTAGCAAAGTCGACAGTAAATAATGTTACCGCAAAGGCTTGCAATAAATGTATTCCACTTAATTCTTTGTATCTGGCTCGCCACAATGTGTGGGACACAGACTAACATATTCTAATCCAATCCTTATTCTATAAAAATCAACTCAAGTTATCGAAACTGGATTTTGAAACTATTGGCTTTCAGTTTGGAGCTTTTTGCAGCATTGAGAGAAAAATCAGTTGTTTTTAGCCGTTTTTCTTTTGTATTAATTGCTAGCCTGTTGTGAACATCTAATCCTATTAAACATTGATAATAGGCCTCAGCTCTGTACAAGTTCTGAAGCGCAAAAAACAATCCGAAAGTAGTTAGATTGTGATGAATCCTACTCTAGTTCTTGAAGTAGTTCTAATCCAGACAACAATAAAATTGAATAATGGTGAAAAATGATTATGAAAGGTCTAGATTTAAATCTAAATCTAGATCTGCACTTGTGAAAGAAAGGAGATCCAAAGATAAAAACAAATATGCATACCAAATAAAAGAAAATGATTTTATCATGATTGTAAAGCTCTCTTCAAGCCCTTTATTTTGATATGTGTTTTGTGAAAATTGAATAATTTTTAACAAAGTTATGGTGCAAAATGTGTCACCTATGCAGACCCAAAGTTGGACCCTAAATGAACTCCGTAAAAATAAGAATTTTGTATCCGAATACTAAGATTTAAAATCACATTTTTGTTTCAATTTTTTTCATCAACATGTGACCAATACAAGTCTATAGAGAGAATCCAAATTAAATTAAACCACAACATTGTATGTAGCCTACCAGAATTTTTTTTAGTGATCAGATGAATTCAAATTCAGTAATTCTCAACCATTGTCATAATGTTTTTGACATCGGGTTTTACGTCAGTTCCGTTTAGTTTTCAAGGTAGGTACTCTGTGATTCTGTCAAGGAACAAACTAATGTTCCATTTTGTAGTGCAAAGAAAAGAACATGGTTGAAGTATCCTGACCTAAGCCCAACCTCCTGAGGTCAACAAGCTATTTATTAATTGTGTGATTAATTTTTGCCTTGATATGGCATTGCTGTTCAGGTAGGATAGCATGGGGTAAAAGTTGGACACAGCTCAATGTTCAACCTCCTGAGGTCAACAAGCTATTTATTAAAAAGTGTAACTGGAATGGCATTGCTGTTGTAGTGGGATAGCATGGGGTAAAAGTTGGACTCAGCTCTATGTTCAATAAATCTTGAAGTCATGTTTTAGAATCTATACTTCAGCCTTCTATATATTGGATTACAAAACCATATTCCTAGCTTCAGAATATAGGGTCGAACATGTGAAGCAATGAACCTTCAAAACAAGAATTCCTCAAACTCATTTGATTTCTCCTATCATTCTCTCTTTGTTTCAGGCAGAAGAAATTAAGCTTGCGGTCATGGCTGAGCAGAAATTGAAATCAGAGGGGAGTGAGCAAGATACATCTGAGTCGAATGCTGATGAAGAACTCGGAAACTTTATTGCAAAATCTTTCCTAGACTTAAAGAAAATAAATGATTTCTTGTATAGGTGAGTTAAAGAGGCAAGAAAAAAGGTTACCTAATTTTTTAGATCTTACACACCTATGCATTATCTGCTAAGCTTTGAGAAATGCATGGTTATTACATCTTTGATAAAAATCTGCTATTAAGCTTTTCTATGTTTTTAATTAGTGCTTGTGAATTAGAAAAGAAGGAAATTTTTATCCAATAGTCTAATCCTTTATATTTGTCGCTTTCTTTATTTCAAGACTGCTCTCGTGGTGTCCTATGACAAATTTTCTCAATGACTTTTCTTTTCTTTTTGTGTAGCCTTGATATCACTCATGCACTGTTCACGATGGACTCATGGTTATTTGTTTTTCACCTGTCAGGAGCAAGTCATCACGGACGAGCATGACTGCACTTATGGTACTTATGGAGGTCAGATGATCTGTCAGGCATTGGTGGCAGCGTCAAAATGCATTCCTCCTGATGTTCATATGAATAGCATGCACTCTTATTTCCTTAGACCAGGTGAGCTGAGGCAAATGATCAACACATCTTTGTTTCCAGTCAGTCGTGTTGATGTGTGCTGGTTTCAATCTGAGAGCCTCTAGCTATTATTGATCAAAGTCCTTGACCAGAGCAGAGGGAGCATTCCACTTGCGAAGGTTTCGTATCCCAAACATACCACTTGCGAAGGTACTAGATTTTGGGTCAAAAATAACATTCCACTTGCGAAGGTACTAGATTTTGGGTAAAAAATAACATTTCACTTGCGAAGGTTACGGTATTCGGCATTCGGTATTAATGAAAATCGAACATCCCCCTCTGCGTTTCAGGCTTGGGACTGTCTCATAGTGAGGCCGCATTAGGATGTTTGATTTTATTTTTCCGACCGTTAAAAACATATGTACATTATTTACATTCTGGGTTAAAGAGTCACTCAGGTCAGTGGAGATTTGTACGTGGGAGCGATGCATTGCAGATGCGCCTTAAAAAGGCATGTGTTGTGAGTGAGCCATCTACGTACTCTGCAATCGACGATTTCATCCAGTCATGTTTCTTCCTGTCAGACAGTTTGGCTGGGCGTGAGGGTCCATCTCGGATCTTGAATGAGTTTTCAAAAACGATCTCTTGAAGTCGATCAACTAATTCAAAAACGGATGGGTGACTTGCATAAAAGAGACTATTGAGTTTTCTATGGAAGGCCTCTGAACCGTTCGTTGTTCTTTTACTGCACACATCTGTGCTAGCCCATAAAGTCGGAGGGAAGCTAGAGTGACTGCATATATATGTTTTTGCGAGATACTCCAAGTATTCGTCTATTCTCTGATCATCTGGCGCTTGTTCCAGGATGTCAAATGCATAACTCTCACAGACATCTAAAGGATCAAGGTAGGGCAAGCCAAAAGTAATTTTGAGGAATTGTCCGATTTCAGAATTCGGATTCTTGAACTCTTCACTCAGACCGACCTTTTGAATTTTCTTCCACCAACTCTGTTTTAGATGAAAGAGGCAGCCTTTCAGTGCCAACCCTGGGAGGCTTAGCTTTGCTGCTGCATGAGCCGCTTGTTCGAAGTCTAGATGAAGAATCTTCCCTTCGAGACATGATCCTGTGACTTCAAAGTGTAGGGAATGCAATAGCTTAAACATGTTTTGGTACACTTCTTTGCTACTTCCAGGGAGCAAGAAAAACGCCACTGGGACGTACATTCCATCTGCAAACGTGATGATGGTGTACAGCTGCTCGAAATGCTTCGGACATGATTTAAATGTGCCGTCGCCAAACATGTCTTGGTTCCTGTGAAGGTATACCATTGCAGAAGGGCTGTAAACACAAGCTATCTGAGTTTCGTCATCGGTCACAATCTTCACATCCTGCCTTGTTTCTATTTCAGAGATAGCCCTGAGTGCATCCATTCTTGAAATTGGTAGCTTTGGCTGATGTTTCCTCCTCTGTCGCCACATAGCTTTTCTCACATTGTCTATATCTCTCTGATTTAATCCATCTGTCTCCATACTTTGGCCTTCAGTGACAATTATTTTCCTTGGCCGTTCAGTGAGGTCGTCTTCTGCCTTCCTTTTGCACGATTGCCTTAGTTGAAGTTTTTTTAAGGATACTGAATCTTCTGTTTTGCCGTGACAGTGGCTGGTCATGCCATGTAGTATATCTGTTGTATTCATTGACGTGGTAAATCTCGCCATGCAGTCTTTTTGTGTACATCGCCATGTTCTCTCGAACTTTTGCTCTCTGACATTAAGCGAAACAAATGGCCATCAAGTAATGCTGCTGGTTTGCCCTTAGAGGTCTCTGTGAATTTTAGATCCATTGTTGAAAATTGGTGTTGGCGTCGTGTAGGACAAAAAATATTACCAAGAGCTACAGGACGTGACAACGGCAGAGTGATATAGTGAAGGAATGCCAAAAAATATAGCAAGACGAAAAATTAAACGTACTAAAATTCAGTGCAGCAATTTTTATTTGTATTAGTGTAACACTGCTCAGTATGCTGAGCTGATCCTGGTTTACTGATTGAGTTTGTACTTAGTGTGATATCCTTTCACCGGCTTTAATCGGCCTGGTCCGATAAATAATTATTCAAGTCGAATTGAAGAATCGATTATTTTCTATACCTTCTCAAGTGGCAAGTTTCGGCGCCCTTTGAAGATTTTACCTTCGCAAGTGGCAAGTTTCAGCGCCCTTTGAAGTCGATACCTTCGCAAGTGGAATACACCCAGAGCAGAGGGGCTTGATCAGCAAGCAATAAACTTCTGGTTAAATGTCGTCATTTTCTCTGTTCATTTTGTTGTGTTTTTTTTTTTTGTCTGTCATTTATACAGAGAATTGTGTTCAGCTTCATGTGTTTTGCTCAAGGCTTGTGGGCAAAATGTATCATTTCTTTTAATTGTTTATATTAATATTATTCTCAAGTCTGTGATATTAAAGAGCAGAATCATCAAAATATTGAGAGATTTTCAAGCAGGTTCAGTTTGAGAGCCAATTTAGCAACCTCTAAACATTTGGACTTTCAGTCACAAAATGTTGCAGTTGGTTCAGCAGGTGGTGGAAGTCCTGTCAAGAACATTGCAAGAACCGCTTACTGTAAGGTCAAACTGGCTCATGGCTGACGTTTTTCATCCTCAACTTCTTGGCTCTTCTCAGTGATCTCAAGTATAATGGGTTGGGACTGTCTATTAAGTATTCAAACTGTCAAATATGGGCCAGGGAGAAATTCCTTTTCTGATGTTTGACAGTTGAAAAGTTTTCTGTACTACAGTACGCCCTGGACTCAACGTACTGGTTCGGTCATTTTTAACAGTTTGTTGAATGCAAGGTTCTTTGGATCCATGACATAAAGCACCACAAGGGAAGTAACCAATCAAAGTGAAATTACCACATAATTATCTCCCTTGTTTTTATCAACTGACCACGTGTCTATAAAATCATTCTTTACCCCTCCACTATTGTTCAAGTTACCGTTGCTTTGGCTATTTAATCCTTTATCGTGATCTCCCCATGCATTTGCTGCCACTCCCTGCCCACTTTCCCCTCTCTTTTTATTATCTTCTCCCTGTATATTAATACTTTTCTCTCCCCTACCGTTAGTATATACTATGGCATAATGGATGGCCAACACCTATACACTTCAAGCATTTCTTAACAGCCGACAGGGGACCTATTGATTGAATTTCAACTACATAGTTTCAAAGCAGGAAAGCATTCTATAGTGGATTTGCCAATACTTGTAGTTAGTTGAACGCAAGGACGAGTCTGAGATTAGTTCGTTTGAAGCAAGGTAGTTTAAGAGAGTCAAAGAAGGAAAAAAAAACAGGAATTTTACTCTGTAAGTTGAATGCAAGGTGTTCTTTGAATCCTAGTTTGTTGGATTCGAGGTGTACTGTATTCAATTACATATTGGACTAAATTTAAGACTCAAGTTCCCTATGTCCTTTTTATTTCAGCCAGATTCTATAGCAGGAAATCTTTTTGTTTAATACACGGGGAGGAGGGGAGGAGGGGGAAGAACTCAAAATTAAAAGTAAAATTTTTCATACTTTTGAAATACAAACAATAGATAATATTGCAAATTCAACAAGCATCAATTTTCACTTGTGCCTACATCATTCTGGTTGCCTGTCATATATGTTCATTAAAAATTAGAAAACTCAATTAGACAAAATATAATTTCAACCACTTCTATCTTATTGGAGACGTCCCAGGCCTGATTTTTTTTTCATTTTTTTTTCTTATTTTCCTCTCTTTATTCAGGCAGTACAGCTAGAACGATTCTGTACCAGGTGGATGTAACTAGAGCTGGCAAGACATACTGCACCACAGCAGTCAAAGCTATCCAAGACAACAATGCAATTTTCACAATGCAAGCTTCTTTTAAATGTGAAGAAAAAAATGACCCTAGCTACCAGAATTCCATGCCAAAGGTATAGATCAAGACTAATCAGCTGTGTTGAAGCAGCACTGGCATTATGCCAGGCATCTACTCTTTTGTGTTCAGTTCTAGAATTCACAAATCTGAATTTTAAAGTGACATTTAAATTTCCAACTGAAAACAACACAATTGCAAAAGGTGTTTTATATCTCTTCTTTTATGTGATTGGAAATAACTTTTTCATAATTTGTGTATTTTCTTTTTACATGCTGTCATTTTCAAGGGATATTTCCTTACATGATTTTTGGTTGAACAGCTTGGATAAATCAAAGTGAAGAATATTTGTAGTATATAAAAGAAGAGAAAAGGTAAAATAAATGTTCACCAAATTTAATATTGTTTCTAAAGATTACTTATCTTGGGTAGAGAGGGTTTTTTTCTTTCACAATTTTCAGGAGCCAAGGTTTTATTTTTATAATGTTAATAAATGCCACCTAAAACTTTTAATTTTATTCTTAGGGCTTGAAGTCTTGAATTTGTTTTTGTTTTTTTTTGTTGTTTTTTTACATAGTTGATGACGATTTAAAATCTCATTTTCATTGTCCATTTATTTGATGCCAAAAGATTGAGCTCCAACATTTGTTTTTCAGGTGCCATTTCCTGATGAACTTAGTTCTCCAGCAGAGAGTCTTAAAAAGTTTCTTGAGTGAGTCTAGAACCATTTAACTTTGTTGATAACATAAATAATAGTACTCACCAAACATTTGTCTAGAGATTTAAGAGTAATAAGAACAGTCTAGATTTCCATGGAGTGATCAATCTTCAGGCTGGAATAATCTTAGCTAACTTTCAGGCTTTATTCCAGAGAACACGATGAAGTTAAAATAAGTCTACATACTCAATGTCACGACAGTGCAAGCACTGCCTTATCTAGGTCAACACTCAAATTTGAAGTCATAGATATCATTTCTTTTTTTAATCTCATCTATCTCTTACGAGGTATCTTTATTTCTGTCTATGGAAGGTCCCAGAAACTAACCCAAAGTTTGGTAATGAAGTAGACTCATCCTTCTAGGACTTTTGTAGAGATATGAAGATCGCAAACTTAACTAGAGATCTCTTAGCTTAAAAATAAACTTAAGTTCCAGAATCCAAACATTTGTCTTACATAACTCCACATGGGATACATGAGAGCAGTTATGAATTACAACCTACAAGTCCAGCCTTTTTAATTTTAACCCTTGACAGTCAGGCTCAGCTGTTGGGCTGTTTAAACTATCGCCAACGCCAGCATGTGAAGTAAATGCCAACATCTGATTGTACTACCTACACAGAAGAAAATCACTCTTTCAAGCAACAAAAAGATACAGAAGATTGGTACCAGACCATTCTTACTAAAAAAAAAATGGAAAACAGAGCAAAGAATCAAAAAGACCTTCCTAGAAATCGGCCATGAACTAGCAACAACACAATGCCTACCAGCAGAAAGAGAGACTGAAACAAAGTTCTGTTGCACAGTCCCATTCATAGAAATGAAGACTAGTCTCCTAGATGAAATTATAACCATAGGCACCCTGCCTGCAACCCTAAGACAATGTTTTGTAAGTACATATACTTGGAGGCGGTCACAGAGATAAGACAGTGCCATTTGATTAAAACATTCTTAACAAATCACGCTTTCTTTGTAAACCTCTTTCATGAGTTTTATATCTATTTGAATTCTTAGGATCAGTAGTTTTCTAGGTCTAGTGATATAGTTCCCTACAGCTTACCTATTATTTTAAGCTGTAAGATAAAAACAAAATCTAAGAACATTCCTGGTGTAAACAGCTTAGACATCAAACAATGGAATCAATTTGCTTAAATCTCATTAAGCACAACAAGGCTGTTAAGCTTGTCATTTATTTTACTGTGGAAAAGAAGATTTTTTTTATCACCGAGAGAGATCTTATTGTGTGGTGTGTGTATTTTATTTTATCACCGAGAGAGATCTTATTGTGTGGTGTGTGTATTTTATTTTATCACAGAGAGAGATCTAATTGTGTGCATGTCTTGTTTTACCTTGGAGAGAGGTCCTAATGAGAAAATGCCTTTTTTTTATCATGGAGTGATCATATTATGTGTGTGCTTCTTATTTTATCACCAAAAAGGATCTTGTTGTGTGTGTGTGCTTTTATTTTATTGTCTGTCTTTTATCATAAAAAGAGAAATCTGATAATGTGTATTTTATTTCTCAAATCTTATCATGAGATCTTGTATTTTGCATAGTATTTAGCATTTCGTCACTTGTGGCAAGATTTTTATTCCACATTTCTCCAATCTTCTTATGAAAAACAATGTCTTATCCTTAATATGACATTTTTCTAAATCTCGTTGCAGAAGGCAAGATTTTATCTTTTGTTTTGCTTTTCTCTAATCCCAACATCAAAGGCAAGATCTCATTGATCCAGAACGTTACAAAAACCAAAAGCAGCTGTTTGAAGAGATTCAATTCTTGGTGAAGTATGTCAAGGAGGAACAAATTGTTTATAGAACGTCACCGAGACAGACCGTGTGGATGAAAGTTAAAGGACATCTGCGTAGGTTCCAGGTTTTTTGTTTTCTTAATTTTATTTCATCGTCGTCAAAAAATATTCTTTTGTGTTTTAAAAAATGCCTTGCAGAAATTATTTAGCAGAAACTTATCAAGCATAGCTCTTTCTAAAAATGTTATTTGCAAATTATTTTTTTTCATTTTTATTATAAGAAAAGCTACCAAAAAAACTGGCAAGGATTATTAGGATCCAAGGAACATTTTTTTTCTCCAATTTTCTCAACACAAGTTGAACTTCCATGCATTATGGGTGATATGAAAATCAACCCACGCTTCTTAATCTGTTTGCTTGCGTGCCTCTATGTAATCACCAAGCTGCAATGTGAAGGAGTGTCAATTGTTATGTTGGTTAGCTCAGAACTTCTGGTTTTTACTGATATTTGGAACTTATGAGAAATAATTTCATTCATGTAAGTATCCCAGATGAAGATGTTTCCAAAAGAATGAAAAAAATTTAATCTCAGACAATCCACATATACTAAAGAGTTCAGAGTTTCCCAACATTTTCTGGTGCAGGCATTTAACAGTGAGTAGCTAGCTACTGAGGGACAGACAAAGAAATGCAAGTGCTCTGCTGGCACTGAGCCATGGGTTGAACAGTCACATTTTTTTTAAAGTTGTAATAACAAGCTGACCTGTCTCTTTCTCTTTTTGTCCATCCATGTAGCGGATGACCTTCACCCCAATATCCACAAGTGCTGTCTGGCGTACATGACAGACATGTATCTCATGTCAACGGCTTCAATACCACTGAAATGGGTGTATGGCTCTGAAGTGTTTACAACCAGTCTAGATCACTCCATGTGGTTCCATGAACCAGCAAGGGCAGACCAGTGGATGCTCCTTGATGTTCAGATTGACAAAATTGGTGTGCACTTAGACCTTATAACTTTATAAATGTCTTAGTTTTATAACTTGATAATTGGTTCTGTTCAGCAGATGGCTAAAAGTGCTAGTTTAGAAACACTATACCTAAGATATATGTAGACTCAGGCAGCAATAACACTCAGGAAGTCTTGCGATCCTTGTTGGGCTGCTTGAAAGGGCTGAATATCTTGCTCTAAATTAGCAACCAGCTGTAAAATTGTTTCTTGATAGGATGTTTTTGTTTTCACCTGATGACCTGCTTATGGCTCCATATTCTTCACACTCAGGTTATTTTAAATTGTTTGTTTATTCAAAACTGGTAATAGAGCATGGGTGTGTTAGAGAAATCTTCTTGTTCACCCAAATTGTGTAGCTCTTACTGTGTAACAGATGCTTTCACTGTTTTAAAATTTTTGGTGTCATGGCTTACACTTAGCTTGCACTATTCCTGTATCTTCCCATACAAGCCAAACTACAGGGAGTGATTTCAAATTCCTATAGCCCTATGAAAAGTGCTCAATGGGAATTTCCATCTGTGGTGGGAACATAACTGGCATGATATGTAGAATCAAAGCATTTTGAAGTTTTTAAGCATTTGCAGAGACTTTTATAGTTTTTTAACAGTCCAGTTCTGGAAAATTGAATAGAAGTTTGTCATTAAAGGTTTTAAGCATGAAGATGCAGCACATATTGATCATGAAAGAAGTTTAAAGTGTAAGTTATAACTCTTTTGTTTGTAAAGCATAAGGCTCAAGTTAGATTTCTTGTGTTGGTAAAAGATGTGGAAATAATTTAGGAATTCTTTGTTATCTATTAGTCGGTCAATGTGTTACTAATTTGGGTATGAAACATTAAACCATTTGTTTGTGATAACTTAGAAAAACTAAACAAAGCATTGCACAAACCATCTGCCTCTATTTGCAGGTGATGGGCGTACGCTGGCAATTGGGCACGTGTGGGACCTCGAGGGGACACTTATTGCAACAATAACCCAGGAGGGCGTACTGAGACTGGCAAAGCCAAGGTTGTGACTTGATGTGTCATTATTGTTTTAGTCTTCCCATTCTCACATAGCTTTGGCTTGTGATGCGAATATCATATGTGGCAATCACGTGATGGTATTCAAAATCACCATTTACATATCATGTCAAGCTGGAATGTCACAGTCAATGTCACATGCCATGTAAGAATATCCCTATCAATATCACATGTTATGTTAAAATGTCATAATCAACATAATAGTTCATCATGTTGGAATGTCAACAGCAACATAAATTGTCATTTTCAAAAGTCACCATCCATATCCCATGTTCTACTAAGGTGTTTCAAGAACCCTTACTGGATGGAAGGATATTCATTTCTTTTATACTTTTTTATGTTCCCAAAAGCCTTTCATTTTATTATTCCAGACCATCTCTGAGATTTGGGTTTAAGGACAATGCTTCTCCCCACTCTTACCACCCCACCTCCTCCCCATCCAAACAGCAATTTAGTGTTTTCTTAAGGTGTTCAATCTATATCCAGTCCCAAGTTGGTGTATATTAACATATGGGTTAAAATTGTTTTGTATCACATGGGACCCTGCTCTAGATAGATCAAAATTCAATAATTTCATTACTATACATTTAGTGGTTTCAGAGGAGATAGGGGAGAAAGAAATCAAAATTGCCTTTTAAAATATTGATCATTGAAAGAAACAATCATTTTTCCTCCCTTTATGTTTTAGTAAAGGTTTTTGTTTTTATTTTTTTAAATAATTGGGATAGAAAGATTATTAATCTCTCCACCTTTATAATAAAGAGAAAGTCTATATGGTAACTTAATAATTAAGGGATAGTCTATGCAGTAAGGACTGGTAATCAATGAGCAAAAAAATCTCATGGAAAAAGTGCCATAACAATTTGGTTTATTTATTAATTTTGTTTCATGCGTGTATGTACATTTATTTTTATACATTGATACCTTTTGTTGCCTTTTATTTTCTGTGGTTCTTTGTGTAACTTTGAGTCGCTTAGTCTCTAGCATCAATGTTATGGCGGTTTGGGAAAAGTTCAGAATTTTTTTTCATAATCATAGTCAATTGGCACCTCTGTTTTCCTGCTTTAAAACAAAATTCACCTCTTACACAGTAAAGAGTAAATGTTTAAAAAATCAATATCTCCTTCAATTTTCCGTATTTCCTTATTGACCTTTGAAAAAAATTCTTTGTTTAATGGTGAATATTGAAATTAGGGGTAGAAAGAGCTTATGGTTGTCATGGCAATGACAGCTATGTTGATTTGTTATCCTATCTTTCAAATCACTGTAAGTTTTGATTGCTCTTGGCTCACTCATGGCCATAAAACACTGACAGGTATTGGGTACTGTTATTGATATTTTGACTGGCCAGGTCAATGTTGTCCCCACACTGACAAATCTGTGCGACTATTTGTGCAAGGATAAAGAAAGAGTCGCCTGATCATTATGAGCAATGGATGTAGGAGCTCAAGCACAGGGATTCAGGGAGTTGCTGTCCAAATTGTGAAGGCGTTTCCACAATGTTGGAGGTTGAAGCTGCCACTGTTCTATGGGCTCGGTCAATCGAGAAATTTAGGCAGAAGTACACAACCTTTGCCAACTGTGGCAGTTCTAAAACGTACAATAAAATACATGCATGTAATTGGGTACCTGAATCGCATGGAGCTAAGTTCATCAATGCAAGATAGATAGTGAACTGCAGCTGTTTGGACTTATTTGGATGTTGTTTAGGAATTGGAGTTCTATCTTTTTTCACAGTGTCTTTGCGAATCTTTAGGAGAGTCTGTAGGTTTATTGAATGCTGGTGACATTGCAGAGAAGAAAAATCAGGTTGGTCTCTCTCAAGCTTGCCACATATAGATGGGCTGGGCATTTTTACCCCTCAGCTAATATTTCCTGCCAAGACTAAAATGTACCGTTTGTCACCTAAGGCTTCTTAGGTGTTTTCTGGCAGTGTCATTGTAATGCCGTTGAAACATGGTGGCTGTTTTTCAGCCAATGACCATTAGTGGAACTGGAACTGGAAGTGTTTCCGAGCCGCTCATAGTGGTTGCAAGAAGAAATGTCTGTTTTCTCCAGACATGGGTCTTGTCTGGCAAGTATCGGTACAAAAGCTTATAGTCTCGTCTGTCTTGAATATATCAGTCAGATTGCAAGAACTCAAGTCAAGCATGTTGAAGGGGAGCTTGATTTTTTTTTACCATGTCTTCACGACATTTTCATAAACCAGGCACAGCTCTCCGTGCACACTCTGGTAGACAATACCGGTTCTTTTTTTAGATCTGTCAAGCCACAGCAGATCCCGTTCTGATATATTCATGAATCTTTCCTGCCAGCTGTCTGCCTTTTCAATAGCAACTGCACCTGATACCGGGGCATTTATTGCTCTTGCTTGTGTAAACCACAACTCAAGGCCTTGATCAAGGGATGATGCAGCAGCGTGCTTCATAGATCTGCTTCCTTTGGTTCAGCATTGCATCAAGCAATTTCGATTCTCATGGTCTTATGTGACATGAATATAATTATAAGCTGTCTCATGTCTCATATTACACCCAACTGGGATGTTTCTGTCATCTTATGTTATACCTATATATGAGATGTTTCTTTTGTACTACATAACACCCATGGGATGTTTCTGTTATATTATATTCCACCCATGGGGTGTTACTGTTGTTTTAACTACATTCATGTAAGAGATATCTCTATTGTCTTATGTTACACCCATGTTGGGATATTTCTGTTGTCTTATATTACACCCATGTTATGTTTCTGTTGTCTTATATTACACCTATGGGATGTTTCTTTTTTTTTAATTACATTCACATAAGTAATGTTTCTATTGTCTTATGTTACACCCATGTATGGGATATTTCTGTTGTCTTATATTTCACCCATGGGATGTTTCCTTTTTTTTTTAATAACATTCACATAAGTGATGTTTCTATTTTCTTATGTTACACTCGTGTATAGGGTGTTTCTGTGGATGTATATTACACCCACGGAGTGTTTCTGTTATATTATATTACACCCATGGGATGTTTCTGTTCTTTTAATTACATTCACATAAGAGATGTCTCTTTTTTCTTATGTTACACCCAAATATGACATGTTTCTTTTGTCTTATTTACACCCATATATAGCATGTTTCAATTGCTTTAGGTTGCACCTAAATACAGGATGTTTCTTTTGGTTTAATTAAATTCATTTAAGGAATGTTTCTATTTCTTATATAACACCCATGTATGGGATGTTTCAATTAGTTTATGTTAAAGATATATATGTACATGCATTAGGATGTCCACTTATGGTTACTTGGAAACACTAAAATTAAGAATTTGTTGAAAAAATTGAGGACATCAACTGTTTTTATTGTTTCAAAGTCACTGAAAATTAACATTTTAATTGTTATTTTTTGGATCCATCTCTTTCACTCTTTTTATATCTTCTTCTTCTTCTTCTTCTTCTCTCTCTCTCTCTGTCGCTCTGTCTGTCTGTTCTCTCTCTCTCTCTCTCTCTCTCTCTCTCTCTCTCTCTCTCTCTCTCTCTCTCTCTCTCTCTCTCTCTCTCTCTCTCTCTCTCTCTCTCTCTCTCTCTCTCTCTTTCCCTCTCTCTCCCTCTCTCTCTAGTTATTTATTTTCTTTCTCTCTCTCCCTCTCTCTCTCTCTCATATACTCTTTCTAGAGCTGTCACATATTACATTATATGTCTTTCTTTGAATACATTTCTTTTTTTTTTATTGATTTACCCGTCAAATGATTAGTCTATTCACATGGCATAGGTTGCTAAATGCATTCTTTAGAGAACTGGACAGTTAGATTAAGTCTATGTAAAGATAATTGAGACTCAATCTTCCCATGTTGATTATTCCATTTTCCTCTTGTCAAACATTTGTACTCAAAATGACAAACGATAGAACTGACACTTTCTCTTTAGAAAAGGAAATGTATCTGTGTGGCTAAGGTATGGGAAAGAATTTGATTTTACTTATAACCTTCAAGTAAACCATGGTCATTGGCCAGTACGGTCAAAACTGTAGTCGTTGATAAGTAGAGATAAAATTATGGAGGTTTGCTAGTTCAGGTGAAACTATAGTCATTGACAGCAACAACTGATCATTCACTTATATGGCCAGCTGAAAATATGGACATGAAACAGTGATTTTCAGTTACAACTATGGTCATTGATCATCGCAACTAAAACTATGAAGACCAACCACTTCTAATATAGCTAAAACTATCCTTGTTGATCAGTACTGGTAGATCTATGGTGGTTGAACGGTACATGTAAAGTTATGGTCGTTGACCACCACAGGTAAAGTTATAGATGTTCACCAGTGCAGTTTCACTATGCTTGTTAACTACATGTAGTACAGGTAAACGATGGGCATACAACAGTTGAGCAAAAACTGCAGTCGTTGACCAGTACAGGTAAAACTATGAATTTTGACCAGTACAGTTAAAACTATTATCGTTAACCGGTGACACTACATGTACTCTTGATGACTAGTACAGTTAAAACTATGCTCTAGATCAATACAGCTAAAACTATTGGCATTGACTTGTACAGCTTAAACAATGGGTATTGACAAGTAGAGCTAAAAGTAAAACTATACATGGATTAGTACAGTTAAAACTATGATCATTGATCAGAACAGATTGAACTATTCTTATTACCAATCCAACATAAACAATGGACATTGACCAAAACAGCTAAAACTGTAGGGACATTGACTAGTACAGCTAAAAGTACGGTCATCGACCACTACAGCTAAAATTATGATCATTGACCATACCTGGTAGATTCTCCTGCACCGATCTAGGCTGACCATGTTATTGCTCCAGCAGCCCTTAGACCTTGGTTTGGTCTTCAACACAATCAGGTGCTTTTATGATTACTGGTGTGCACCATAAGCTTAACTCGCTGGTATTAGGTATAAACTGCAGAGTATAAGATTTATACCGATTGTAATAGGCGCTTAATTCATTGTACACTTAACTGCTACTATTACTAAGTCTAATCACTATTTCAACTCTTTGGAACATTCGCTTAACTTACTTGAAACTTGCAAGTCTAATGTTGTATGTTTTTGCACTGTTGGTTACATGGTCTTTACTCAATGTACATCTAATATATACAATACTATCATGTTGACGAGACAGATGCGCTTTGTGCGATTAAAAGCCTATACATGTATAGGGTAACATTAAAGCCCTTATCGCCTCTATATTCAATGATCTAGAGATGTCTTATTACTAAAGGTATAAACCCACAGATTCGACATCAAATTTGCTTCCAGCTGTATTTACCCCAGCTCGCGTTCGATAAAACCATCGAAGCAGATGCAGATGCAAACCTGATGCCACATAGCGAAGCGGATACAAACCTGATACCACACCGCGAAGCGGATACAAACCCGATGCCACACAGTGAAGCGGATACAGTCCTGATGCCACACAGCGAAGCGGATACAAACCTGATGCCACACATCGAAACTGATACAAACCTGATGCCACACAGCGAAACTGATAGAAATCTCTTGCCACACAGCGAAACGAACAATTTTATCGCAATGCTTTTATTACTAAAGCCTTGCGATACCGCAAATTGCTGGATTTATCTCCGGAACCAAAAAGTTCGGGGGACGCATGCAGTGTACCGCCACTGCTGCATTACAGGGTGAACTTCGCTCATTCCGAGAATTTATATAATGTTTGGCGGGGGGGGTCAATCGAAACGGAAACTGATCCCCTGGGATGCTTCTCTAACGTGTTTACCCCGGATATAGTGTCCTGTTTATTTCGCCAATGTGGGGGTGGATTATTAGAAAAATGATTTGTAAACCAGTCTTAAAGGTCAACTCTCTAATCAATAACCATAAATGTGGATCCAAGTAGTTAATGTAGATTTTTTTAAACCCAGTTGCAGAGGAAGCATGCTTCGTTGAAAAGTCTAAAGTAAGGAAATATAAATATTTATAATATTAATAAGAAATTCAAAATCCTATTCACACCTTGCAACTCGTAATGAAGTGGCAATGACACTAATACACGTCATTTACTATGAGATTGGGGTATTATAAAAATGGTTTCATTTCCAGTCGATGGCAGATATTTCTCCAAAATTATTTCTGATTGTAGTCGCAGTTTAGCTGAATCAAGTTTTCTTTGGTTGCTTCTCTTCGGTTTGTAGAGTGTAATGACAATGGAGACAAAGGAGGCCAAACGCAGATTATATTGGCCCGCGTTGAGTCAGCTTTCAGCTGTACTTAGAGTTAGAACTAAAAAAAAAAGGCTTGGAATGATCTACAGAGGAAAAGTCAATGAAAAAGTGCGTTTTCATAAAATGTTGAAGGTAGACTTTTTCAAAAAATAAACATCCGCTTTAGCAATGGCTGTGTTGGGAGGTAAAGGGGAGTAGCTCAGCGGCGACATGGAGAGGGCGTAACTGTGCTGCGCCATAAAGTCGGAGATGAGGCGTGATTCTTCTGGCGTGCGGTTGAGCCACTCAATCTGTACGACCTTGACATTGACCTCGGAGAAGAAGATGTGGGCACAGGCGAGGGCGTGGTGTTCGCTGTTCTCGATGTCGATCTTCATGAAGACCGTCGTGCCCTTCAGCAGCGGGCTGAGGTCATCCAGACAGATGGTGCGCACAGACACGGCTGGGCGGCTGCTGTCGATGTTCTCGTAAACCTTGGAGGTGTTCAGTCTGCTCCCGCCCACGTTTTGTCTGAGGAGGGGAAAGGACATTGTTAATAACTGCGGCTTGCAAAGAGATTGCGACCGAGCCCCTGCCCCCTTCTCCCACCCCTTTTGAAAGGAAAAAAAAATGTAAACATTGCTTAGATGTTATTAAACTAAAGCTTCCTCCTCACACCAAACTATCAAGAGGAAAACTCTTGAGAACCTCACAGGGAGAGAAACTCTCTCTCTCTCTCTCTCTCTCTCTCTCTCTCTCTCTCTCTCTCTCTCTCTCTCTCTCTCTCTCTCTCTCTCTCTCTCTCTCTCTCTCTCTCTCTCTCTCTCTCTCTCTCTTCTATACTTTAACATTTCGGCCACTAGCGGGTATCTCGAATCGACGCAAAAATGATGCGTCACTTGTTCGCTTTCACATCCCGAGTAATCCAGCATTAAAAAAGTGGGTCGCTGCTAAAGTTAAATCCCTCAGAATAAATTTTGAGCACATGCCCAAGAAGAATATTTGAAGGAAGGTTATTCATAAGACAGCCTGAGCAGTCCATGTATCTAATTGTTCATCATGAATGATTGAGAGAATGAGAGGGTGATGCTGCTGTTGGAGATGTTACTCACGCCATGAAGCGAGTCTGGAGCGTGCGGTGATCCCTGTAGAGGGCGTTGTTTACAATGAGAACCTTTCCTCCAAGCCCGCTTAGCGTGAGAGATTTCTGGATCATCATCACGTTGTTCGGCAGCATCTCCACGGCGAGGACATTGCGCCCCATGGCGGCCGCAAACAGCGCGTACATGCCGAGATTACAGCCCAGATCTAGCAGCATCATGGAGGGATCGGCCTGGGGAGGAGGAGAGACACAGACACAGGTAGGGAGATGTAATCTATAGATGATCAGAAGAAAAGTCGTAGACGTTTATTTAGCAACATTTTCATAAGAATGCCTGTATGTTCCTGTGAGGTGAATCTATTCGCAGAAACTTATCCTAACTGTTTTGAGTCAACCATCACGACCATCATCGCCAGATCAGCTGAGTGCAAGTTCGCATAGGACTTACACCCTCTAGGCATTATTTTAACTTAGCATTCTACTTTATTCTGAAGCGAACTTTTTTAAATCATGATTCTAGAGAGTAACTCCATTAAACGTTCCGTTAACGATGTCATGATGCAAAGTCACCCTAGTGCCTTCATCCAGAGCTTAACGCTCTATTAGGACTAGTAAAAATACCCATTGTAAAATAGTGTAACTGACTCAAGATCCTAGTAAGCTTGTAAGGCAGTTTCCATGAACAGCATGTGGTTCTAGCAAAAATTACCTGAAAGGCAACTTGCACGAACAGCATTTGGTTCTAAAAAGTCTCAACTGTAAGGCAGCTTGCATAAACAGCATTTGGTTCTAAAAAGTCTCACCTGTAAGGCATCTTGTAGAAAAAGCATATGGTTCTAGCAAAACTTACCTGTGAGGCAGCTTGCATAAACAGCGTGTGGTTCTAGCAAGACTTACCTGTAAGGCAGCTTGCATAAACAGCATGTGGTTCTAGCAAGACTTACCTGTAAGGCAGCTTGCATAAACAGCGTGTGGTTCTAGCAAGACTTACCTGTAAGGCAGCTTGCATAAAAAGCATGTGGTTCTAGCAAAACTTACCTGTGAAGCGGCTTGCATAAACAGCGTGTGGTTCTAGCAAAACTTACCTGTGAAGCAGCTTGCATAAACAGCGTGTGGTTCTAGCAAAACTTACCTGTAAGGCAGCTTGCATAAACAGCATGTGGTTCTAGCAAGACTTACCTGTAAGGCAGCTTGCATAGTCAGCACGAGTTCCTCCTCCCAGAGTTTGTTCATCTGCAGACAGGAGGGTAGACAGATATTCAGTGGTATTTAACATGTATCCCATCGAAATAGAACTAAAGAATGAAAAGGAAATTATAAAATTTATGAGCCATGGTTGCACACATAAGCAATATCAGATACGATCTTTGACATGGCTCTCATTAAAGCTTATCGGTGTGTTCCCTATTATCAACCCCATTTATTATTTCATTTTCACCTCAAGTTAGAGAGAGAGAGAGAGAGAGAGAGAGAGAGAGAGAGAGAGAGAGAGAGAGAGAGAGAGAGATAGGGAGAGACATACAATGAGAGACGAGAGACGTAAGTACAAAGAGATAAATTCATGTTTTTGCTCATTAATTCATTCTACTAAATAAGCTTTACAGTAACGTATACCCGGTTCACGTTTTAATCAATGTATTACGCCGGTCCTAGCGTAGCTCTGTAGCATCTGGCCTAGCTCGCACCTGACAGGTTTGGCTTGTTTTTCGACACTGTTGAAAAGGCCGTCTGACAGGTCTGTGAGCAGGCTGGGCGAGAGAGCGACGCTGCGCAGGTAAACAGATATTAATCTGTTCGTTTGCACTGTGCGATCTAGGCCAGATGCTACAGAGCTACGCTGGGACCGTCCTTACGTCAAAATACCCCCAGCCCTTGTTTTGTTTTGTTTGGTTGGTTTGGTTTGTTTGTTTGTTTGTTATTAGGGTAGGTGGATTTTTTTTTCTGCAACTTACCTTGAGACTTCCAGAAACCCATTTGTCTTCCTTGATTGGATAGATGCAGATCTTGACATTCAGTCTTGGAGACTTGGGCAAGGGAACGCACTCTAGCTTGGAGGTGTTGCTGCTGATCGGAAGTGTTGACGACACGATCTTCACGTCAGGGTGAAGACCCAGCTGACTGGCCACCAAGGCAGATATGTCAGGCTGATCCATAGATCTCGTGTCTTGACGATTAACTCCCTGTTGGGAATGTTCTTTAGCTGAGCCACCAGTTTGCAAAGCAACTTCAGGATGTGACCTATTAACATGAGAGTTAATTTCTTGATTTGAAATAGCTATATTCGAGCCTGCATTCGGTTGAGGAATCCCCTGGTTTAAAACTATAGCTCTGTGGATTGGTTGGTTTGGTGGCTGAGCGAATACGTTCTGCTTCTGATTTGGATCGAGCCTTGAGGCTGCTTGCGGTTGCTTACCTCCATTGACCACTAATTGAGATCTTTGCATCCCGCCTTCCTCTTCTGATGGACCAGTTTGAGGACGCCGCGCGGAAGCTTGCTGAAACTTCAGGCCTCTGTTCTGTGTGATGGAAGGGTCGAAAATATTTCTGTAGCCAGAGAGGGCAAACATTGGAGAGAGAGAGAGAGAGAGAGAGAGAGAGAGAGAGAGAGAGAGAGAGAGAAAGAGAATGAATGTCTGTCTAGACCAGCTAAGCCTAATCTACGTACTAGATCTAGCCGTATTTTCATACAACTCGACATTTAAAATTATAATCAAAGGGACGCTTTGGACACCACTAAGATTGTTATACAATATTGTGCATGTACTTAAATAGTAAACTTTATCTTACTTAACTGCTGTTTCTATTGTGGCTGCTGTGAACCCACAGAAGGTGTTCAACTCTTGTGGCAGAGGGTGCCCGCGTCCGTTGTTATCATATGTTGCTGCGATGACAGACACCTCAAGGAATGGGAATCGGAGAGGTTATTACTTTGGGAAACATGTTGCGGGCGGTCGGGAAGTTTGTGAATCCACTCTCTCTATGTGGTAGGTTAGAAATGGTTGTCTACAGTTGGAACATGTATCATTCTTCTCTATCGAAACTTACCCGCTGTCTGGCAAATCAGCGAAAAAGTGCGTTCTCGACCCAAATCTATCGGTCAGATAGCCGGAGAGGTGAGGAAGACCGAGAAATAGAAACAGAAACATATAGAGAGTGTGACAGATAGACAGCCAGAAAATAGGCAAAGAGCAAGGCAGACAGATGGAAAGAAAAATACAAATAAAAAGAATAGACAGACAACGGCACATAGAATAGGACATTAAGATAGACATACGTGTTTTGTTTTTCCTTTTGTTTGTTAATTTTTTTTTTTTTTTTTTTTTTTTTGGGGGGGGGGTTGTTTTGTTTTGTTTTTGTTGGTTTTTTCTTTTGTTTTTTGTTTTTTCGGCCGGGGGGTATTTTTTTTTTGACGGTGGAGAGAAAAACAGATTAAAAAAAAAAAAAACGTTTTAGTATTAATTAAGAAACTGAGGTTTGTACCAGACAGAGTGATAGAGAAAGATAATCTGTCTGCCTTTCTCTCTCCCCAATGTTTTGTACTGTTATGTTTTATGTTCCTTAAATCCCTGAAGAGTCTTGATTTAATCCGTTGTTTGGGTTTGTTTGTTTTTTCATAGGCCTACAACAAGCATTCATTTATAAACGATTTAATAGAAAACACTCAAAACCAACCCTGCTAAAAAATACTGGAAAGTGTAAATCTGTAATTTCCTAATTCTTTTGAAGATCTTTCTAAACGTTCGTTACAAGGATAGGTAAATATGAACAAAACAAAAATAGAAAAAGAAAAGAAGCCTAGAGGTGCTCTGCCATCTGCGAATCCTTATTTTATGATTTTTATTATTGACCCAGCATGGTATTGGGTATAAATTGAGCAGTATTTTCTATTTCACACGAGCAACTCACACTGAGTTTATTGAAACATAATCACCACAAGGAATAAGCAGTTTAATTTTTACTTTTTAAGCAGAAAAAAAAAACACGAGTTAAGCAGGTTAATTATACTTTCGAAACTGAGGAATAAGTGGAATAAGCACTTTTAATTCATACTGTCTAAACAGATGAACAATTTGAATGAGCAGGTCAGTTTGTTTGATATTAACAATGCAAAAAAATTGAATAAGTAACACAATTTCTATTGAAGAAGAGCATATTGAATAAACAGTTTATTTATTATAGTATTATTTTAAGCAGAAACACAAAATTTAATTGAATAAGCTGATGAGATTGTGATACAAGTGAGAGAAAAAAAGGCAATTAAAATATTAAAAAGCAAAGTTTGAGTATTCTTAATGTCAAAAAAAAATACAGGAGATGGGAATGCAGAAGATAAATAGCTCAATTTGAGAGAAAAAAAAAAGCTAGGTCCTTTCAAACTATCACAGAGATAAACCTGGGAAACGGGCACAGAATAGAATTCTATGCGACGCATAATTTGAAATCTGACACCATGCCTATCCATCACACTAATCAAGGTGAAAATGGTTTTGGGTACAACACTTCCAAAAACCCTGACCAGATTTTCGAAATGACTGATTACACAAGTCGGGCGATTGGCTTCACCATCAACTTTTGAATCAAGACCTGGTTAGGGTAATAATGGCCAGTATCTTTTGAACTCTAAGTCTAAAAAGATTAGAGTGACTTTTCGATGCTATTACAAGACATGAAGAGGGTTAGACTGACCACTGGCTACTTAGCCGAGACGCAGAATACACTATAGTGACAATTATTAGCCATTGAAGTTGCCCATTGATTAGTTAAGAGTGATTGTTAGCAATAAACCAGGGCGTGTAGTTGATAAAAATGACTAGCAGCTATTGTGAAAAGACATGTATAACAAAAGGTTAGAGTGACCATTATCTATCAAATAAGATTTTGAGGAGTAGACTAAAGGGACCACTATATCATGAACAAAATGATTAAGGAATAGGTTAAAGGGACCACTATCCATTGAACAAGATGATTGAGGAGTAGGTTAAAGGGACCATAACTATTGAAAAAGATGATTAAGGAGCAGGTTAAAGTGACCACTATCTATTGAACCAAGAGACTGTCAAGTATGTTACACTATTACTTAATGAGCCAGTACATATAGGCTGCATAGTTAAAATAATTTGAATGAAAACATTGAGAAGTTTTTTATTGGACCAACACTCATTACATCCTTTTCAAGACCTCCCCACAACTCTTGCCGCCCCCCCCCCCCCCCCTCCTTTTTCTTTTTGTTATTGCTGTTGTTCTTGTTTTTGACGTATATTGTTCTGAGCCTCTTAATTGTGTTGAAGGTTGCCCACCTTTGCATCACGATCCTGACTGTCCATTGTCCGTGGTTTGGTTTGACCGCTCAGCCCTGGTAGAATTATGTACATGCAGACCAGCGCAGCAGACAGGAAGAACATCACCTTGAGTTTGGCCCGACTATTCATCTCTGGAGAAGAGAGGAGAAAGTGGAGTGTTCATGCATGTCCGCCTTATACCACAGATGATTCTGAGGAGACTTTAACAAAATGATTATAGACTTCTCTTCAAAAACAAATAAGAGTTGTAACCTCTCTTCAAAACAGATTAAAAAAAGTTTCAACCTCTTTTCACAAACAGATCAAAGAGTTGTAACATCCCCTCAAAAACAGTTCAAAGAGTTGTAACCTCTTTTCAAAAACAGATAAAAGAACTGAAACCTCTCTTCAAAAACAGATAAAAAAGTTGACATCTCTCTTCAAAAATATATTAAAAAAAAGAGTTGAAATCTCCTTTCAAAAACAGATCAAAAAGTTGTAAGCTCTCTTCAAAAACAGATCAAAGGATTATAACCTCTCTTCAAAAAATATAACATTTGTAACCTCTCTTCAAAAACAGATCAAAGAGTTCTAATCTCTCTTCAGAAAAAAGATCAAAGAGTTGTATCCTCTTTTCGAAAACAGATCAAAGAGTTGAAACTACTCGTCATAAAAAGAGATCTAAGAGTTCTAACCTCTCTTCATAAAAAACAGACCAAAGAGTTGTAATTTCATAAAAAACAGATCAAAGAGTTGTAATCTCTCTTCAAAAACAGATCAAAGAGTTGTAACCTTTTTTCAAAAATTGATCAAAGAGTTGTAACCTCTCTTCAAAAACAGATTAAAAGCAGATCAAAGAGTTGTAACTTCTCATCAAAAAAAAAGAGTAACACAATCTCTCTTCAGAAACAGATAAAAAACAGACCAAAAAGTTGTAACCTCTCTTCAAAAACGGATTAAAAAAAAGTTTCAACCTCTTTTAGCAAACAGATCAGAGTTGTTACATCACTTCAAAAACAGTTCATAGAGTTGTAACCTCTCTTCGAAAACATATCAAAGAGTAGCATAATTTCTCTTCAAAAACAGATTAAAAACTGATCAAAGAGTTGTAACCTCTCTTCTAAAACAGTTTTTAAAAGTTGTAACATCTTTTCAAAAACAGTTCAAATAGTTGTAGCCTCTCTTCAAAAACAGATCAAAGAATTGTAACCTCTCTTCAAAAAGAAAAAGATTAAAAACTGATCAAAGAGTTGCACGAAATAAATATAAAGTATATCACTATAACTCAGATGCCTAAGATCCGCAAGAGACAGACCACCCTGAGAATCAAAACTATCCACCGTAGGTCTGGATCTGACAGAACAAAGAGGTTATCCTTGAAGTTCCTCACATCTGGGTACATTACTGTGTTTGTAGAGATCACTTCATCTACTGCAGCTATCATTATTATCTTGGTTCACAATTTCATTGAAGACATCTTAAGATATACCGGTAATGTTAGAAGTATAAAGTGTTGTAAAAGTGTTATTATATATCCCAACATTCTTCTCTCTGCAAAGAACTGCCTGTAAATTCTTGAGTGCCAGGCAGTGTAACGGAAAGATGCAGATGAGAATCTAAACCTAGATCTAGATTCTCATTCTCAATACTGTTTTAGATCGCTTCTCAGTCTCACCTGTTTACAACACTTGCTGCTGCTTGTAGAAACTTTGCAGCATGATGTGCCGAAAATTTACAATTTGAATCTAAGATTTTGATCTTGGTTCTCTTGAATTCTCATCATATAGTTCTAAGACTAAATATAGTCAGATTTATGGAACTAAGCTCTCCATGTGAATACCAGATTTAGAAGATCGAGATTGAAACTAAAAGACCGGCGCAATTTTAGGGCGCCCTTGCCAAGGTCTCTAGATCTATTTGCAGCAGATTTAAGGAAAAAAATTAGATGTGTCGGGAATAGTTTGGCAGTTACAAACAGACTTATAGGGTAATCATTTTAATGCTCAAACGTTTATTACTTTTGATCCGCACCATTTTGCAGAAAGTGGCGGGAAATATCATAAAAGTCTTCCCATGCTTACCCACTGATTAGATTTATGTCTCCTTAAATATTTCTTGGATTATTACCTGACAAGAACAGTCAGAATCCTGTCTAAAGTACCAGTACAGCTGTTCATTCGATTTGTGTAGAGTCATTAAAAGTATGAGATAAAATTCTGTCTACCCGTACACATTATCTGATCTACAGCCTGTATCGATCCTCACACAGTTTGGTTCCCTAAGAACGCACTTATTTGTTTTGCATCTCGCTGTCGTTTAATATCTTGCGCCTAGTAATCGAATCTAGAATGGAAATAACATAAACAAAAAAAAAAATTGTGCGGTAAAATATGAACGGGGTATTGCTCGTAACCGATTCCACTGCGCGGCCTATTAATTGTGATGAAGAGGCCAAGATAGGGTTAGGATTGCTCACTGGATGCTTTAAAAAGGTTAAAAGATGACTTGCTTTTAATAGACTCATGTTTAATCTATTCATTTCACCGGGTATATTTCCATGTAAGAGCTTAACCCAGATGCTGGGAGCGACCCATTCCTTCATCGTGGTGAAGCGTCTAATTACATCAAAAGTGTAGAGAAGGAGCCAGAAATATCAGTGGATGAAGTGAAGAGATAGGACTGGCCAATAAATCCAATGCATTGAAGAAACCTACTGATAGTTACAAATCCGCAACATGTATTTATAACAATCAGCACCAGTTTGAGGTTGAGAATGAAGCGAACTGATGGTAACAAAATCTAATCAGGTGTTGGTAACAATTATGAGCAGATAGAATCTAATAATGAGACTATCTGATGCTTACAAACTTTCATTAGCAAATAGAAGTTGAGAATGAAAATCAACATTGTCCTCAGATGATCGGGCATGTTGTCTGGATAGGGGGTGTGTAGTTTTACCAGATTTGTGATCGTACACGATGAATTTAGACCCTCTGGCTAAAATCGTGACGCTCTTCTTGTAATGCCGAATGAAAAAATGCGAAGGCCATAATAATCAGAAACAGAATTGACCTAAATGGGTGGATTATTTTCTGCGTCTTATCTCTCAAAGTCTTTCTACAAGCGAGCACCACTGTTGACAGCTACCAGTAAACGTTCATTAGTTATTGACAGCAAAGGAATGTCTCTGTCGATGGTGATACAAAATCAAGAAATGTAACCAGATGTAATATCAAAACCAGCAACTCAGCCTTCAAGGCGACCGAAAGTCAGATAAAAACTTACAAGAGTGATACACTATAAATAACCATTATCCGTGTAGCGTAACAGTATAAATTACTAATATCCGTTTAGCGATACAGTGTAAATAACCATTATCCGTGTAGCGTAACAGTATAAATTAGTATTATCCTTTTAGCGATACAGTATAAATTATTTTTGTCCGTTTAGCGCTACGGAGTAAATTATTTTTGTCCATGTAGAGGTACAGTATAAATTATTATACGTTCAGACCTGCCTGTCCTGTAGCGACACAGAAATCCCTTCCAAATTTCTGACCATTTAGGTAAAATAAATGAAATCTAAGCCTTAAATGTGCAATATGTGAAAAAAATTTATTAACGCCAATTTACAAAAAGAAATGCTATAAAGAATTTTAGACAGTTCAGTTTAGATCTGGATCTATCAGGGAAGGGGGTGGGTGTTTAATATCTCTATTATATGGCTTGATTGAATGGACTAAAACAAAACATGTGTCCAACTCTGGTCAGAAAGGTCTTCGAAGTGTACTATAGTATCCGTCGCGAGATGTTCGAATAAACAAACACACACGCACCTATACATATACACACATATTTTAAAAAAGAAATATATGTATATATATATATATATATATATATATATATATATATATATATATATATATATATATATATATGACCAACGCCAATATCAGTCGACAGTTTAGCAAATCGACCAAGCTTTATAGTTTCTGTCTCCTCTAGGGTTAAGCCCCATTGTTTCACTGTTGGCGCTTGATGAATCATTCATCAAAAATGTATAGTTTTCTGTTCACACCCACAGGAGCTGCGGGCATCTCATGGAATATTGAAAGGCAATGCTAGTAAAGTTTTCAAAGCTATTCTTTACCACACCTTTAGAAAGTATTTTTTGTTTATATCCATTTTGTTGTGTTCTGTTTTCAACTGAGTTGACCGACCTTGTTCTTGCATGATGGCCTCTAGCTTGATGACTAGGACAATCGAAGCGTTAATGGTGCCAAAATGTACGAAAGGGCATCTTCCGCGAGTGCAAAAAATGGTCCTGACGTTATACAAAATCTGAGCAGTTATTGAACAAGACCAAATTACACCTCTCCACAAACCGGAAAAGTTGATCTCTATAAGTTCTGCAACCAATAGTGATCATGCTTTTTTAGGTAGCAGAGACAGAGAGAGAAACGGATAGTGAAAGAGGCAGAGAGAGAGAGAGAGAGAGAGAGAGAGAGAGAGAGAGAGAGAGAGAGGTGGTGAAGAAAACAGACAGGCAGTCAGACAGACTGACCAGGAGAGAGACAGAATCACAGAGAGGGAGAAGACAGGAAGAGAGAGAGAGAGAGAGAGAGAGAGAGAGAGAGAGAGAGAGAGAGAGAGAGAGAGAGAGAGAGACAGACAGACAGACAGACAGACAGACAGACAGACAAGACCATAAAAAGATGGAAAGAGGGTAGACCCAGAGAGATACACATTCACACTAAGAGAAAGATACACATGGAGGAAAAAGAGGCATAGCTCACCTGTAAAAAAAACTACAAAATAGTGAAAAAAATAATACTGTCTATTTTTTTTTTAAATCTTTGTCTGAATCTGTGTATTGTCTCGAAATCTTGGTTTATCTTTGTTCGTATTTTGTCTTTTTTTTTTTTTTTTTTTTTTTGTTCTTCCTTCATAGCTAAGGGATGTCTGATGAACTGTGTTGGATAAAATGTAGTGAATGTAAATTAGGCCAACGCACTGAGAGATGAAATTTTGTGGGCAAAAGTTTTACATTCTGTCGACATCCAGGTAAAGCAGATCAAGTGGTCATCTAGTCTAGCGCACTTACATCAAGATCCTTCCGTGTTTCGTAGGATATAGATTTCTGTAGGAACGGTTGAGGCTGACGGTCATCCATCACTGATCAAACATTGGACAGCAGATCGGTGGCGCACGTCTAGAGAGTGTTACAGTCATAATGTTCAGATTGAGTACGTAGCCTGCACGGAGGGAACAGCTGCCTCAGGGGTGGCCGCCCTTGATCTAGGGGAACTAATCTGGTTTCTACTTAGTTGAGAATGCTGAAGCCATACAGCGCGGCAGAGCCGGTCTCCCCCATTGAATTCACTGTACACAACTCGAGGTCTGAGAGAGAAAAAAACTGCGTAGATCTTGGATCTTTATACTTCTATTTTAACGTATTTAAATTCTAAACACTGGCGATGTGGAGCAAATTTTGCAACCTGGAAAAATTGAGGATGATACTGTTGGCATATATGTGGCTGAGTATCCAACAAAACAGCACCTGCAACTATCCGTCGCAGCTTTTTTCAAAATTGACTTAAGAAGTCAACATCGATGCTTTATTCAAACCCAATCCATATAAAATAGAAATGTCTTTCATACAACATTGATAAAATGAAAATGGTATCAAGAAACACTGAAAACATTCTGATGACACTGTTTGGTTCTGAACATATTTCTGGAGACACTCTTTTATCCTGAACAAATCGTTACTAACGCCCTTTGGTCCTTAACATCTATATATAATGCAGCTAGGCGAAAAACGACGACCATCTAATCGAGCATTTATAGACCACCTGGGAACTTCAAATTTAGCGTAAAGTTGTAAATTGCCCGAAAAATTGGAGTAGTACAAGTAATTTTTTTTTCAGCAAAATACTGTTTTCGCAAATTGTGATTATTATTTTCTTTAAATACACACATGCACCCCAGAAATAAAGCCAAT
>JAWDGP010004926.1:0-53967 GCA_033675545.1 Elysia crispata | reverse complement strand
CTTAAATTATTTTACAGTGTTTTATTTTCTTTTTCATTTTTGACATATTGAGTTTTCTATAATTAAAAGATGCTTGAAATTATATTGATAAGACACACAAAAAAAGATTGCTAACATAGGATGAATATTTTTACTCATTTAAACCCGTGTGTCAAAGCAAGAAAATAAGTCATATAGATTAATACAAGGAAGTACATATTAAGTTCACATGTTATACAGCAAAGCCCTTGGCAAAAATTGTATAAAATGTATTTAATTTACAATAATTCGTACTGATAAAGTGTAAAGATCATTAAGGTATGACATGGGAAGCTATATAAGCAACTAGTACATAACCAAAGTCAAAATTCATGCAAAAAATGAGGTGTAATGTATATTGAAAAAGGGAACTCTTAGAAATCACTATGAAATAAAGTAATAAAAACATTACTGAAAAGAATATTTTTGATGCAAAACTAATAGATCTTAAATTATTTTACAGTGTTTTATTTTCTTTTCATTTTGACATATTGAGTTTTTATAATTAAAAGATGTTGAAATTATATTGATAAGACACACAAAAAAAGATTGCTAACATAGGATGAATATTTTTACTCATTTAAACCCGTGTGTCAAAGCAAGAAAATAAGTCATATAGATTAATACAAGGAAGTACATATTAAGTTCACATGTTATACAGCAAAGCCTTTGGCAAAAATTGTATAAAATGTATTTAATTTACAATAATTCGTACTGATAAAGTGTAAAGATCATTAAGGTATGACATGGGAAGCTATATAAGCAACTAGTACATAACCAAAGTCAAATTCATGCAAAAAATGAGGTGTAATGTATATTGAAAAAGGGAACCTTAGAAATCACTATGAAATAAAGTAATAAAACATTACTGAAAAGAATATTTTTGATGCAAAACTAATAGATCTTAAATTATTTTACAGTGTTTTATTTTCTTTTCATTTTGACATATTGAGTTTTTATAATTAAAAGATGTTGAAATTATATTGATAAGACACACAAAAAAGATTGCTAACATAGGATGAATATTTTTACTCATTTAAACCCGTGTGTCAAAGCAAGAAAATAAGTCATATAGATTAATACAAGGAAGTACATATTAAGTTCACATGTTATACAGCAAAGCCCTTGGCAAAAATTGTATAAAATGTATTTAATTTACAATAATTCGTACTGATAAAGTGTAAAGATCATTAAGGTATGACATGGGAAGCTATATAAGCAACTAGTACATAACCAAAGTCAAATTCATGCAAAAAATGAGGTGTAATGTATATTGAAAAAGGGAACCTTAGAAATCACTATGAAATAAAGTAATAAAACATTACTGAAAAGAATATTTTTGATGCAAAACTAATAGATCTTAAATTATTTTACAGTGTTTTATTTTCTTTTCATTTTGACATATTGAGTTTTTATAATTAAAAGATGTTGAAATTATATTGATAAGACACACAAAAAAGATTGCTAACATAGGATGAATATTTTTACTCATTTAAACCCGTGTGTCAAAGCAAGAAAATAAGTCATAGATTAATACAAGGAAGTACATATTAAGTTCACATGTTATACAGCAAAGCCTTTGGCAAAAATTGTATAAAATGTATTTAATTTACAATAATTCGTACTGATAAAGTGTAAAGATCATTAAGGTATGACATGGGAAGCTATATAAGCAACTAGTACATAACCAAAGTCAAATTCATGCAAAAAATGAGGTGTAATGTATATTGAAAAAGGGAACCTTAGAAATCACTATGAAATAAAGTAATAAAACATTACTGAAAAGAATATTTTTGATGCAAAACTAATAGATCTTAAATTATTTTACAGTGTTTTATTTTCTTTTCATTTTGACATATTGAGTTTTTATAATTAAAAGATGTTGAAATTATATTGATAAGACACACAAAAAAGATTGCTAACATAGGATGAATATTTTTACTCATTTAAACCCGTGTGTCAAAGCAAGAAAATAAGTCATATAGATTAATACAAGGAAGTACATATTAAGTTCACATGTTATACAGCAAAGCCTTTGGCAAAAATTGTATAAAATGTATTTAATTTACAATAATTCGTACTGATAAAGTGTAAAGATCATTAAGGTATGACATGGGAAGCTATATAAGCAACTAGTACATAACCAAAGTCAAATTCATGCAAAAAATGAGGTGTAATGTATATTGAAAAAGGGAACCTTAGAAATCACTATGAAATAAAGTAATAAAACATTACTGAAAAGAATATTTTTGATGCAAAACTAATAGATCTTAAATTATTTTACAGTGTTTTATTTTCTTTTCATTTTGACATATTGAGTTTTTATAATTAAAAGATGTTGAAATTATATTGATAAGACACACAAAAAAGATTGCTAACATAGGATGAATATTTTTACTCATTTAAACCCGTGTGTCAAAGCAAGAAAATAAGTCATATAGATTAATACAAGGAAGTACATATTAAGTTCACATGTTATACAGCAAAGCCTTTGGCAAAAATTGTATAAAATGTATTTAATTTACAATAATTCGTACTGATAAAGTGTAAAGATCATTAAGGTATGACATGGGAAGCTATATAAGCAACTAGTACATAACCAAAGTCAAATTCATGCAAAAAATGAGGTGTAATGTATATTGAAAAAGGGAACCTTAGAAATCACTATGAAATAAAGTAATAAAACATTACTGAAAAGAATATTTTTGATGCAAAACTAATAGATCTTAAATTATTTTACAGTGTTTTATTTTCTTTTCATTTTGACATATTGAGTTTTTATAATTAAAAGATGTTGAAATTATATTGATAAGACACACAAAAAAGATTGCTAACATAGGATGAATATTTTTACTCATTTAAACCCGTGTGTCAAAGCAAGAAAATAAGTCATATAGATTAATACAAGGAAGTACATATTAAGTTCACATGTTATACAGCAAAGCCTTTGGCAAAAATTGTATAAAATGTATTTAATTTACAATAATTCGTACTGATAAAGTGTAAAGATCATTAAGGTATGACATGGGAAGCTATATAAGCAACTAGTACATAACCAAAGTCAAATTCATGCAAAAAATGAGGTGTAATGTATATTGAAAAAGGGAACCTTAGAAATCACTATGAAATAAAGTAATAAAACATTACTGAAAAGAATATTTTTGATGCAAAACTAATAGATCTTAAATTATTTTACAGTGTTTTATTTTCTTTTCATTTTGACATATTGAGTTTTTATAATTAAAAGATGTTGAAATTATATTGATAAGACACACAAAAAAGATTGCTAACATAGGATGAATATTTTTACTCATTTAAACCCGTGTGTCAAAGCAAGAAAATAAGTCATATAGATTAATACAAGGAAGTACATATTAAGTTCACATGTTATACAGCAAAGCCTTTGGCAAAAATTGTATAAAATGTATTTAATTTACAATAATTCGTACTGATAAAGTGTAAAGATCATTAAGGTATGACATGGGAAGCTATATAAGCAACTAGTACATAACCAAAGTCAAATTCATGCAAAAAATGAGGTGTAATGTATATTGAAAAAGGGAACCTTAGAAATCACTATGAAATAAAGTAATAAAACATTACTGAAAACAATATTTTTGATGCAAAACTAATATTCCTTTTGACATTCAAATCTGTGTACATTCAAAAACTACATAAAATTTTTCTTCCCATGATGCCTCGAAAGTTTACAGACATAAGAAACTATATGTCAGCATCTAGAACATTTATATTCCAAAAACCCAGAATCACCTACAACATCATGACACAAAACAAGTAACAATCCCATATTAATAAAGCATTGAAAATCACTGAGACAAACTCAAAAAAAAAACTACTGGACTTGTAACCAGGATTGAGTTATGGGCCTTTTATGCAAAATTGTCACTTTAAAAAGAACAGCACAGTTTTTAACCAAAGAGCTTTTCAAAGCAAAGTTAGATTATATATATTTAAGACTGGTTTACTAGTTTTACATTAAATTCTTATGCCTGAATATACAATAAGGATTACATTTCACAAACTTTGTAAACAAGATCACTTTTAATTTGATGATATGTCTAATACAGTATAAAAATCTTTACAATTACATAAAGTATCCAATAAATCTGTATTTTAAACAGTTATATTTGAAAAAAAAATATTTTAAGGAAGTTTGCAAGCAGCAAATTACATGTGAAAATTATATTCAAATTGGATTAACAAGTAAAACTATAAATTGATAAGTTCAAGGCATAGTAATTTGCATTTGCACATGATAGTCAAAATAACACATAGTTTATATTATTTTAATCAGACTAATCATGCTTTTTATCAATTTAATTTTTATGTCAATAATTAGAAAAATAGCTTGACAAGTATTTGCAAATCTAGTGCTTAAGCTATAAACAAAGCCAAGACTAAAAAACTCAAGAGCTTTTTAAAACTGTTTGAAAAAAGGCTTAATTGTAGAAACTCGCCACAGCAAATATGCTTCTTATTTAACCAATGGTATGTAGCAAGAAGTCATAAAGACGCATTAGCAAGAAAAAATTTACTAATATACGCGATTATTTATGCAACAATTGATATCCACTTCAGTAATTCAGCCTTAAGATTTCCTATAAATACTTCTATAGAGTAATTATTCCAAAGTTTCAAAATTATATAGATTTAAAATTTGTGTGTTGCATTTTCCATTAAAGAAGAAAGTGATCAATTGTTCATAGGCCTACCTGATTAATAAAAGAATATTTAAAGACGTTGCATGTCTATATAGTTAGGAATTTATTCTATTTCAGTCATTAACATGACTTCTAAACTATTTTTCCTCTTTATTTCAGTGAATAACACTTAGAAAAGAATGAAATAAATCTTTTCCCTTGATTTTTTCTATACATTTAAGTGCCAAAAATGAAAAGCACAAATTACTCGAGACTGTTTCCTTTTTTTTATTTTTAATCAGTCAGATCTGCTTTAATAATTAATAGATTAATAATGTATCCAATACAGGATCCAATTAAAAAAAATTCACATATAAACATATACATATTACAAAAAAGCGTTGTATCTACTGCAGTAGTAAACGAAAAATAGACTGTTTGCTTTACAGTGCATGTAACTGAGAACCAACAGGTCCGAAAGGTAGAAATATAACAATACATCATGAGGCCACAAAAACAAAATTTAAATATTTATAAGATCAAATGACATGCATGCAAATAATATTTCATTCTCAACTAGTGTAAGTAAGGGTAGTGTACAGAAATTTAATATTTCAGCTTATTATACAAAAGCCTGATATTGAAGCCAAGTGATTTACATTAAAAGCTGCTCCATTCTTAACCAACAAGAAGTGAGAGTGGAGATTTGTATCTCACTACATAAAAAACAAAAGTGTCAATTATCCATGAATATAAGGGTATGTGAACAGGAAAAATTCTTTTTATTCAGATTCAAAACAGACATATATTTCCTTTATCACATTAAGTCTTAACAGATACTTATGAAACTAATTTTATGAAAAAAATTATATTCCTTAAAACCTTAGATCTTAGAAAGATAAAATGAAAGAAAGTTTGAAAACGGCGAAAGGCCCGTTCATACGGTATTTATATGTTTGATTTATATGCAATAGGAATTCAAAGAGATATAAATTAACAACACATTGCTAGACATTGAATGTGCATTTCTTCAAATCATGTCTTTTGATCATCATGAATTATACAGTGCAAATTTAAACAAAACCATTAATATATCCAAATAAGTGAAAAAATTATGTAAATTATGCAAGTGGCCACAAGACAACTATTGTGTTAAGCAGACTTTGCATAGGAAAATCTGTGATGTTGAGTCTAACCAGATCTTATAGTAATATTTAATATTTTTTGCTTATAATGCTTGCAGTAGTTTTTGTTCTCAGAGACTGCGTATAGGATATAAAATGATAAACTTGCAGACTTCATTATTATCTATATTTTAATTGAACTTACACATATTTTTTAGAAAGGCTTTTGCTGTTTGGGCTTTTTTTCTAGCAGTGACTTTTAGACCTTAGGGAAGGTCGGTGTTCGCCATTACTTATAGAGTCAGTTTTGCTTTCACTTTCAGCGACTGCCCTCAGCACCTCAGCCATTTGTTACTTACAGATTATTTTAGAGAAATATATATTTCTACTCTAATAGTGACATAGGTCACCCTGTTTATGGAGTCAGTTATAATTCTGTTTGTACCCGAAGAGCTTTCCCTTTTTAGATACTTCATCCTTTTTTCATTTTTCTTTAAGCATTACTTCAGAGTACTTGAAACTTTTTGGGATTGCTGTCCGGGTTTTTCTCCTCTAACAGTGACATAGGACCCCTGCAGATCATAGGTCATCCTGTTTATGGAGTCAGTTACGCATCTTTCTGCGTGTACCCTAAGCGCTTTCCCATTTTAGATACTTTATCCTTTTTTCATCGAGCGTTAGTTCAGAGTAAGTGAAACTTTTTGGGATTGCTGTCCGGGTTTTTCTCCTCTAACAGTGACATAGGACCCCTGCAGATCATAGGTCACCCTGTTTATGGAGTCAGTTACGCATCTTTCTGCGTGTACCCTAAGCGCTTTCCCATTTTAGATACTTTATCCTTTTTTCATCGAGCGTTAGTTCAGAGTAAGTGAAACTTTTTGGGATTGCTGTCCGGGTTTTTCTCCTCTAACAGTGACATAGGACCCCTGCAGATCATAGGTCACCCTGTTTATGGAGTCAGTTACGCATCTTTCTGCGTGTACCCTAAGCGCTTTCCCATTTTAGATACTTTATCCTTTTTTCATCGAGCGTTAGTTCAGAGTAAGTGAAACTTTTTGGGATTGCTGTCCGGGTTTTTCTCCTCTAACAGTGACATAGGACCCCTGCAGATCATAGGTCACCCTGTTTATGGAGTCAGTTACGCATTTTTTCTGCGTGTACCCTAAGCGCTTTCCCTTTTTAAATGTAATCAGTTCAATAAAATGTAAAGAGACGTTTTATTTCATTAAAAAGGTTGAGCAGTGGCAAAACTAATCGCACAAAGTCCATAGAAGCAAGTTAAACATTGGTAAACTGATCAGACATTCATTAAAACTTCATAAAACTATTGCAAGTTGTAAATTACAGGCCACAAATATGTGAAAATGAAAAAAGCTGATAATATACTACCCTATAAATGGATTGGTAAAGGGGAGAGCCACAATGGCTCTGTAGAGAAAAAATAGTTTTATGTAATGGGAAAGAGGGAGAGCCACAAGGGCACTGTAGACAAAGAAAGTTTTTTCCTCCATTTATTTTCTTCATTACAAAAATTCATTCTTGCATAGCCAATACTTTCAAATGTAATCGTGCAACGTGCATAAAACAAGTTTAATTTTAAATATTTACTTCATAAATCAAAATTGGAAAAATAGCAAATTATGGTTATAAATTGTAAAATGAAGGCCACAACAAGTATAGAAATGGAAGTAGCTGCTGATGTACAAACCAAGAAATGCAATGGGATAGGGGGAGAGCCACAGGGGCTCTGTGGACAAAAAATAAGTTATACATGTTATATATCAAAGGTTACGTATCAAAAGGAAAATTTTTTCCTCCATTCTATTTTATTTGCACAAAGTATTAAAAATTACAAAAACTAATTCCAGGAGAGCCAAAATTATCGCACAGTGTGCATACACACAAGCTAAACATTGGTAAAATTATCATAGATGGTTGCAAATCATCATATGCTTACAGGAAACAGGCCTCAAAAGTTTGTAGATACAACGCTTACAGAATGAAAAAAAGCTCATATTTACAATGTGGAAACCAAGAAATACAATACAAAAGCGAAAAGTAATAACTACATATATACAACGAAAGGATGATCCGAGGACAAGAATCCTCCGCCAGGAGAACAAGGGGCGGACACACTGTGAGGGAGAAAAAGAGAGAGAGAGAGAGAGAGAGAGAGAGAGAGAGAGAGAGAGAGAGAGAGAGAGAGAGAGAGAGAGAGAGAGAGAGAGAGAGAGAGAGAGAGAGAGAGAGAGAGAGAGAGAGAGAGAGAGAGAGAGAGAGAGAGAGAGAGAGCACACTATGGGGTGAAGGTTTGATTGCAATTTACAGTTCCTAGGATGTTAACAGAAAAAAGATATAAATTATAAAATATATTTATCCCCCCTTACACTTTAATCACGTGAAGGCAGCTGCTGGTAGCAAGAAAATAAAATTACTTTCCACCTAAAATGATCTGTTTAACTTTTGTTGAAATTCTGGTGATTCACACCATCAGAATTAAACACCATTATGTATGCAAGAAAATTTGATTAAAATTCGTTTATTCGGTTAATCTTAATATTTATGTCTCTGTTAATTAAAAAAAAACAAGAAATAGGGTCTAATTTATTTATTAAGATATTTATGTCGATGAAAAATCTACAAGAAATGGGGTCTAATTAATTAATGAAGATATTTGTGGCTCTGTTGATAAAAAATCAACAAGGAATAAGGCTTATAGTTTTTATTAAGATCTTAATGTCTCTGTTGATGAAAAAAATCAACAGGAAAGATGGGGTTTAATTTATTAATAAAAATATTTGTGGCTCTGTTGACGAAAAATCAACAAGAAATAGGCTTTGATTTACTTATGAAGGTACCTGTGGCTCTGTTGATAAAAAATCAACAAGAAATAGGGTCTAATTTATAAATGAAGATAAATATGTCTGTTGACGAAAAATCAACATGAAAAAGGGTCTAATTTATTAATAAGGATATTTATGGCTCTGTTCATAAAAAAGCGACAAGGAATAAGGTCTAAAGTTTTTATTCAGATATTTTTGTCTCTGTTGATGAAAAATCATCAAGAAAGAGGGTTTAATTTATTAATGAAGATATTTATGTCTCTGTTGAAGGAAAATCAACAAGAAATAGGGTCTAATTTACTAATAAAGATATTTATGGCTTTGTTGACAAAAAATCAACAAGAAATAGGGTCCGATTTACTAAAGAAGATATTTATGGCTCTCGACGAAAAATCAACAAGAAATAGGGTCGAATTTATTAATAAAGATATTTGTGGCTCTGTTGACGAAAAATCAAGAAGAAAAATGGTCGGATTTACTAATAAAGATATTTATGGCCTGTTGACGAAAAATCAACAAGAAATAGGGTCTAATTTATGAAAACAGATATTTGTTGCTCTGTTGACGAAAAATCAACAAGAAATAGGGTCTAATTTATTAATAAAGATATCTGTGGCTCTGTTGATAAAAAAATTAACAAGAAATAAGGTCTAATTAATAAAGATATTTATGGCTCTGTTGATTAAAAAAAAAAGCGACAAGGAATAAGGTCTAAAATTTTTATTCAGATATTTATGTCTCTGTTGATGAAAAATTAACAAGAAAGAGGGTTTCATTTATTTCTGAAGATATTTATGTCTATGTTGATAAAAAATCAACAAGAAAGAGGGTTTAATTTATTGATGAAGATATTTGTGTCTATGTTGATAAAAAATCAACAAGAAATAGGGTCTAATTTATTAATGAAGATATTTAATTCTGTGTTGACGAAAAATCAACAAGAAATAGGGTCTAATTTATTAATAAAGATAATTATGGCTTTGTTGACAAAAAATCAACAAGAAATAGGGTCTAATTTATGAATACAGATATTTGTTGCTTTGTTGACGAAAAATCAACAAGAAATAGGGTCTAATTTATTAATAAAGATATTTGTGGCTATGTTGATAAAAAAATCAACAAGAAATTAGGTCTAATTTATTAATGAAGATATTTGTGTCCCTGTTGACAAAAAAATCAAGAAATAGATTCTCATTTAATAATGAATATATTTATGGCTCTGTTGACAAAAATCAACAAGAAATAGGGTTTTATTTATTAATAAAGATATTTGTGGCTATGTTGATAAAAAAAATCAAGAAATAGAGTCTGATTTATTAATAAATATAGGGTCTAATTTATTAATAAAGATATTTGTGGCTCTGTTGATACAAAATCAACAAGGAATAAGGCTTTTAGTTTTTATTAAGATCTTAATGTCTCTGTTGATGAAAAATCAACAGGAAAGATGGGGTTTAATTTATTAATAAAGTAATTTGTGGCTCTGTTGACGAAAAAAAAAGCAAAAAATAGGGTCTGATTCACTAAAGGTATCTGTGGCTCTGTTGATAAAAAATCAACAAGAAATTGGGTCTAATTTATTAATAAAGTTATTTAAGGATCTGTTGATGAAAAATCAACAAGAAAGAGGGTTTAATTTATTAATGATATTTTTGTGTCTTTTGAAAAAAATCAACAAGAAATAGGGTCTAATTTATTAATGAAGATATTTATGTATGTTGACGAAAAATCAACAAGAAATAGGGTCTAATTTATTAATAAAGATATTTATGGCTCTGTTGATAAAAAAGCGACAAAGAATAAGGTCTAAAGTTTTTATTCAGATATTTATGTCTCTGTTGATGAAAAAACAAGAAATAAGGTCTAATTTATTAATAAAGATGATTATGGCTTTGTTCACAAAAAATCATCAAGAAATAGGGTCTGATTTACTAATGAAGATATTTATGGCTCTGTTGACGAAAAATCAACAAGAAAAAGGGTCTAATTTATTAATAAAGATAATTATGGCTTTGTTGACAAAAAATCAACAAGAAATAGGGTCTAATTTATGAATACAGATATGTGTTGCTTTGTTAACCAAAAATCAACAAGAAATAGGGTCCAATTTATTAATAAAGATATTTGTGGCTATGTTGATAAAAAAATCAACAAGAAATTAGGTATAATTTATTAATGAATATATTTATGGCTCTGTTGACAAAAATCAACAAGAAATAGGGTCTAATTTATTAATAAAGAAATTTGTGGCTTTGTTCATAAAATTCAAGAAATACGGTCTAATTTGTTAATGAATATATATAGGGTCTAATTTATTAATAAAGATATTTATGGCTCTGTTGCTAAAAAAAGCGGCAAGGAAAAAGGTAAGTTTTTTCAGATATTTATGTCTCTGTTGATGAAAAATCAACAAGAGGGTTTAATTTATTAATGAAGATATTTTTGTGTCTGTTGAAAAAAATCAACAAGAAATAGGGTGTAATTAACTAAGGAAGGTATTTATGGCTCTGTTCACGAATAATCAACAAGAAATAGGGTCTAATTTTTTAATTATATTTGTTGCTATTTTGACGAAAAATGAACAAGAAGTAGGGTTTAATTTATTACTAAAGATATTTGTGGCTATGTTGATAAAAAAATGAAGAAATAGGGTCTGATTTATTAATATATATAGGGTCTAATTTATTAATAAAGATATTTGTGGCTCTGTTGATACAAAATCAACAAGGAATAAGGCTTATAGTTTTTATTAAGATCTTAATGTCTCTGTTGATGAAAAATCAACAGGAAAGATGGGGTTTAATTTATTAATAAAAATATTTGTGGCTCTGTTGATAAAAAATCAACAAGGGGGTTTACTTTATTAATGATATTTTTGTGTCTTTTGAAAAAAATCAACAAGAAATAGGGTCTAATTTATTAATGAAGATATTTATGTATGTTCACGAAAAATCAACAAGAAATAGGGTCTAATTTATTAATAAAGATGTTTATGGCTCTGTTGATAAAAAAGCGACAAAGAATAAAGTTTTTATTCAGATATTTTTGTCTCTGTTGATGAAAAAACAAGAAATAGGGTCTAATTTATTAATAAAGATTATGGCTTTGTTCACAAAAAGTCATAGAGAAATAGGGTCTGATTTACTAATGAAGATATTTATGGCTCTGTTGACGAAAAATCAACAAGAAATAGGGTCTAATTTATTAATAAAGATAATTATGGCTTTGTTGACAAAAAATCAACAAGAAATAGGGTCTAATTTATTAATAAAGATATTTGTGGCTATGTTGATAAAAAAATCTACAAGAAATTAGGTATAATTTATTAATGAATATATTTATGGCTCTGTTGACAAAAATCAACAAGAAATAGGGTCTAATTTATTAATAAAGAAATTTGTGGCTTTGTTCATAAAATTCAAGAAATACGGTGTAATTTATTAATGAATATATATAGGGTCTAATTTATTAATAAAGATATTTGTGGCTCTGTTGATACAAAATCAACAAGGAATAAGGCTTATAGTTTTTATTAAGATCTTAATGTCTCTGTTGATGAAAAATCAACAGGAAAGATGGGGTTTAATTTATTAATAAAAATATTTGTGGCTCTGCTGATGAAAAATTAACAAGAGGGTTTAATTCATTAATGAAGATATTTATGTCTCTGTTGATGAAAAATCAACAAGAAAGAGGGTTTAATTTATTAATGAAGATATTTTTGTGTCTTTTGAAAAAAATCAACAAGAAATAGGGTCTAATTTACTAATGAAGATAATTATGGCTCTGTTGACGAAAAATCAACAAGAAATAGGGTCTAATTTATGAATACAGATATTTGTTGCTCTGTTGACGAAAAATCAACAAGAAATAGGGTCTGATTTACTAATGAAGGTATTTGTTGCTCTGTTGATAAAAAATCAACAAGAAATAGGGTCTAATTTTTTATGAAAGATATTTGTGGCTCTGTTGACAAAAAATCAACAAGAAAGAGGGTCTAATTTACTAATGAAGACATTTATGGCTCTGTTGATAAAAAAAAGCGACAAGGAATAAGGTCTAAAGTTTTTTCCAGATATTTATGTCTCTGTTGATGAAAGATCAACAAGAAAGAGGGTTTAATTTATTAATGAAGATATTTATGTCTCTGTTGATGAAAAATCAACAAGAAATAGGGTCTAATTTACTAATGAAGATATTTATGGCTCTGTTGACGAAAAATCAACAAGAAATAGGGTCTGATTTACTAATGAAGGCATTTGTGGCTCTGTTGATAAAAAATCAACAAGAAATAGGGCCAAAATATTTGTGGCTCTGTTGACGAAAAATCAACAAGAAATCGGGTCAAATTTATTAATAAAGATATTTGTGGCTCTGTTGATAAAAAAATCAACAAGAAATTATGTTAGAGGCCATAAGGGCTCTAGAGACAAACATTTAGAGGAGGGAAGAGAACAAATTTGAGCTCTTCTTTTGAAAGAATTTTTTTGAGATTGCAACCTTCACCCCTTCCCATATCTCTAGCACCCAATCCCCTCCACTATTCCTAAACTGCGCTAACTTCCCCCTCCCATCCACACCCCCCCCTCCCCCCACCCACCCACCCGCCGCCAAAGACAGGTGCGATGTTGTCAAGGAAAAAATGCCTCACAAACAGTCCAAATAATAGAGAAATTTGTAATATAAATCACAACTTTAGAGTACTCAGCTTACTGTAATAAGTTAATAAAAAGAGCTAAGAACAATGGAAATAAATTTTGAACCAAGGAAAGGTTTCCTTTAAAAATTCTTTCTAAAACTGTAACACATTGCTGGAAACTGGTTACATAAGATAGTTTGGAAAAAAAATCTATTTCAAATTAGTATTATTAAGCAGTATGATGTAAAGAAATGGTAAAAATGAATTGAGAGAAATCTTTTGGACTGATTACGAGGCAAATTCAACTACATCCTAACACAGTCACAAATAATAACGGCCGACAAAAATAGACGCACAAAATACAAAATGTACAATAGAATTTAAAAAAAAAATCAGACAATGCTGCAACATAAAATATTTACTGTTCCAGAAATTTTTTAGTGGGAAAAATCTCCTAAATGGTAATAATAATTGTATGTAAACAACATGTCATTTAGTTCTTGCTCTGAAGGAAACATTGAGGACATGCCTAAAGCTATTTAGACACTTATGTGGGAATCGGAAAGAGACTGGAACTCTACAGACAAATACCCGGCAGGTGGGAATCGGAGAGAGACTTGATCTCTATAGACAAATGAAAAGATGGGAGTTGGGGAGATTCCAGCTCTGTAGACAATTAGTTGGGAAAGTGGGGATAGGTCTTATCTTTGTAGGTAAAAAAAATACTGTAGGCTATAGTAAGAATGCTACTTTGGGATAATAAGAGGAGAACATTTTAATACTTAAATTTCTTGACAAAATAAAGCTCAGTTAAAGGTTTCCATGTTAATAGTTGTTTGTATAAATGGCATAGACTGTATTTATTAGCATGGAAAACATGTAAAAAAAACAAAGCACAAGATGTGACACCCAGACACACACAATCAAACATTAAGCATAAGTGACAGCCACACACAAAACAAAGCACACACCGAGACAGCAACGGAAATATACCCAGAGGACTGGACAACACTGCCAGGAGAAAAATTTACATAAACAGAATTCTATAAGCCAAAATAAAATTACTTTAAACAAAAAGAAAGCGTAAATGCTTAATTTAAAGTGAAGGGGGAAAATTGATTTCACCTAAATTTTTTTTGAGTTGACCATTTTTACCACTGTAGTGCTGGAGGGAAAACTAGGAATAATCAAATTTTTGTGAACAAGGGCCCTGAAGACAAAAAATAGTTTTAGAGGAGAGTGTGAAGTGGCCGAAATGGTAGGAGGGTAAAGGAAGACAATCCATGTTCTAAAGACAAAAAAATAAGTTTACCTGACGAGATGAATAGCAACCATCCACCAATACAAAAAAAGGCGATTATTGTTTAGAGTTAAGCAAATTACAATCCCAATATTTAGATTGTCCTTAATATTCATCCACCATTAATAATACAACCGTAATTTTTAATTTTATTTACATTTTATAGACTTCAGGAAGGAATGTGTTAAAACTGTTGAGGAGACACTCTTTACCCTTTAGATGTTTAAGATGTTAAAATCCATAACAAATAACTTATTGTACAGTTCTATTTTATGTATGGCCTCTTAATGAGTATGGTAGATAGAGAATGGATAATTTTTAGTATCCAAGGTAAAAATATATATGTAGAGAGAGAGAAATGTAAGTAACCACTGGAATTGGGCTATAAAACCTCTAAAGGAAATAGAATCTAACAAGCTGTTATTTCTCATATTAGCTCTGAATATCCTAGATATGGATTTTTATTGCTCCGATTTGAACTAATTTTATGATCTACCATTTTTAATTTTTTTAAATTCATGAGCATTGCTGTTAAGGAAAGAAATGGAACAAGAAAAAGATAGCAAGCCTGCAGCTGACATAGTAAAAAGATTGCCGATTTGAAATTAGTGGAAAAAGAACAAATGTTCGAAGCTAATAATTTAGAGGGGCTGGCAAAGAAGCTGACTTAAAAGGGCTTTCCCTGAAAGAGCACAACTCTTTGCAAAACAAGAGAAAATGCAAAAACCACCTGAAGAAATAAAATGATGTAAAATTATATTCAGCAGAACAAAAGTCTTTTTATAAAATAGAAAATATGAACCCTTCCACTACGAGAAAACTTTCACCAACTGATATGGACTAATTTTCGCAGAGTGCAACTAATATGGACTAATTTTCACAGAGTGCAACTAATATGGACTAATTTTCACAGAGTGCAACTAATATGGACTAATTTTCACAGAGAGCAAGTTTACGTTTTTGCAACTCTAAATCTTAAATAACGCTGAAATAAGTCTTTGTATGTCAGTGATAACTGCCAAAATTCTAGTCTTATATGGCATATCATACATTTCACAGGTGTCCCAGGGAAGAACAGGAAGATGTCTTGCAACCAGCACACAAAACCATGGCTGGAATGGGTATAATATATATATATACACATATATTTCAGAACAAAAATTAAATTGCAGGCAGTAAAGAGCAGGCGATTTCAGATGAAGAATGATGCTAAATGACTCTGAACTGATTTTGAGTGATAAATTATGCTAGTTGCAAGACTATCATCACTTTTGTCAAGTATTGGTAAATTAGTAAGGAGGGGCAGGGAGGGGAGCGCACTGCGTCAGTTGTGCTGGGCTGCAACAAATATAAGGATAAGTCATGTGAAATGGTTGAAATAAGAAAAAGGGACAATTTCTCCTGAAAGCAAAAATATATAAAAAGAAACAGTAGTGCCTGAGAAAGAGGCATCACCCTGGCACACCTGTGATACTTTGATATGCCACTGACTAATAAATCTTTTTGTTATATTTTCAGTTGCTCAAGACTAAGCAGTGCTGATAACCAAACTAGCAAATTAGTGTTTCTCAGAAACTGTTCAAAACTGAATAACTATAAGAATAAAAAATGTAAGAGAATAATCAATGATTGGGGTTTGCTGCATGACAATCAAAAAAAGCAAACAAAAACCCCTCCAAAAAAAAACCCAGCATCAAAGATCAATCAGTAGACAGGTTGGTACACCCAGTCTAGACCTAAGCAACTTAAACCGCAAAGTAAACACAGATAGTTTTAAAGAAACCTAGGAGAAAAAAAAGGTTGGACAAAAAGCTAATAAAAGTCTAAGGAACTGTCTCCAGACAATGTTAAGAAAACAATGTAAAAGTTTAAGAAAAATATTCACCTTTTGAAAAAACAATGCATGATTGAAAAGCTCTCAAATAGCAAAAAAAAAATTTATTTCCACAAGAAGGTTACAGATTATATTTGGTCTCAGAATTAACCCCTATGCAACTCAATATTCTTTACCTTCTAATTTCTAGACATTGATACAAAATTTATCAATCTCAAAAACAAAAGAGAATGTCTTTATAAAACATAAGTTTACAAAATAAACCTGAGAAAAAGTTAAATGTCAGAAGGGGTAAATTCTTTTTGTTCCGTTTTAATACTATATGAAATAGAATATTGCAGCTACTTGTCTAACATGGCAGGAAAATGAAAAGAGGGATGGGGGGAAGAGCAGAGAGAGGATGAGAAAAGATTAGGGAAAAGCAGAAAAAAGTTTTAAAGAAGTATGGATGGATTGGGAACTATGCCATTTGGGTCAATACCATCCGCACAAGCATTACATTGATAAAAATGGTCATGGGAAAAAGGCCTACACGTCTCCTGGCAGTGCCTGTGCACCCTTGTAAAGCAAGTGTTGCACTGGATCGTCCAGTCCTCTGGATGAAGATCCGTTGCAAACGGATACGAAAACAAACGACATACATTACAACGATGAAACAACGCACAAACCCTGTTATTTATCCCATACATGGCCACATCGTACTGCCTTCGGCGGGTGTCTGTCATAAAACCTCGCTCTCTCATACCTCTCGCTACATGATTATCAAGAAAAGAAGAGACAGCAGGAGGAAGAAACTCACGACGTGTGTCAAGAGGGGTCTCGTTCACCTGGCGGAGGATATCCTCCACATCTGCCAAAGAAACATCGACTGGCGTGTCTTGAATCAGAATGAAGTCAGTCGGGGCCAGTTGTTGAAAGGAGTTGGGCAGATCTGGAGGATCAGGGAGAGCACCTCTAGGAAATCCGAAGCGTCGGTTTTCATACTGCTTCCTTCTCTCCCTTTGGCGGAGCTCGGCCAGACGCCTTTCTTCAGCAGCCCTCCGGGCCTTGACAGCCTCCTGGCGCCTGGCGGTTGCCCCGCTTCTTGTCCTCGGATCTGGAAGCAAAAAAGAAAGAAAAAAAATAGGTATTAAATGGATGCAAGTTAAAGTAAAATGACAACCGAACTCTTGTGGAACATGTACATGGTAAAACATGCTTAGAACTTGTGAAGTGTGTTTTGTTTCAAATACTTTGCTAATAAATTGATACAATGTCATAACTCCCAAAATAAATTATGCCTTCCTTTTTTACTTTTAATTTTAGTAATGTTTTATGTTTAAAACTAAAAGGCTTTTCTCAAATTTCTGCATTTAATTTGCATAGAATTTTTTCTGGAAATCAAATATCGAAATGAATTTCTAAAAAATCAGACTGACTTGTACGGGATCAACACAAATTCTGAGTATTCAATCTTGACAGAAAATAGGGAACATAAAAGAAAGTAAAAATCTGATTATAGATAAGTGAATGCTGGTGTTACAGAGCAGCCATCTATAACTTCTACACATTCTTTCACTCTCTATAGAAATAATTTGGAGAAATGGCCTGATAAATAATCTGCAGAAAGACATTCTGCATTGAAATTTGATTTGGCAAGTAGGTGATGCTAAAATCTAGATTGCGGACCACATATCAGTCACTTAAGTTTGATTGAATTTGTTAAAATGGTTTTTTAATATTATTATTAACAATGTTGTGACTTTACAGACGTCAGACATGAAAATCTCAACAGTTCATTGTGTAGCCTAGGAAAAACGGAAAAACAAAAATGATAGGATAGGAAATAAAATTAGCAAAGCGATGACTTAAAAAAAACCCCACCAAGTTCATACTAAAATGGAATTGTTACAACTTTCATTTGGAATGCTAACTACCTTTGGCTGACAAGGGAACAGTTTAATTCATTTCTATGCTTCAATACCACGGGCGAAGTGTACAATTTTTAAACTATGAAAATTCAAATCAACGGCTAAGACACTATTGAATGAAAAGAAAAGTGATGGAAGGGGTTGTGAGGGCACAGAAGAAAAATAGCTTGAAAGAGGAAAGGAGAGGGAAAGGGGAGAGGGGAGGGGGGAGAGAGAGAGAGAGAGAGAGAGAGAGAGAGAGAGAGAGAGAGAGAGAGAGAGAGAGAGAGAGAGAGAGAGAGAGAGAGAGAGAGAGAGAGAGAGAGAGAAAGAGAGAGAGATTGCATAATAACATATCGAAATCTAAGAAGAAATTTTTTTAAAGCTTACCATGTTGCCAGCACCGGTCCCGCCCTGCCCGCGGTCGGCGTTTGCACTGCTGCGGGACTTGCCCGTCCCCTAGCGACCAGAGTATCTCCTGGCACAAGTGCTCTTCAAGGGGCGGATCATAAAATGGGTGGACCGGGCCTAAAACAGACAAAAGAAATGGGATGATTGAAATTGGTTCGCAAAGAGAAGAGATTTCCATAAATGTTTATATTCAGAGTCAGATGCACATATTTATTGTTTGCCATACATTGTGAGAAAAGACCATAGGTTTGAAGAATTTTATGATTTCTATAAATGGGAAATACTGATTTTCTATTGCTCAAACCTGGACATTTACAGATTTGGAAACGTATACAACTATAATTATACATTTCTTCCTTACTGAAATTATTTAGGCATAAAATTAAGAACACTTTATTTAGAACTAGTGCCTTCAACTCAACCCAACTGCTACGTGAAATGACTTGGTATTGAATCATTCAAAACAAACACATTTTTCCCAGTATAATTGATATATAGCAGGACTATCACCTCAAGGGAAAAGGTAAAAAGATTGACGTCTTCTGATGAATGTCAAAAAGTTAAGGTTCAGAACTACGAAATATTTGCTTCGCCTGGTGAGAAACCAGTAAAAAGTCTCCAAAAAAGTTTTTGTACCGTTGCAAATGGATTAGCAGAAAAAAGATTTCTAAAGGTTTAGAACTAAGAAAAACTTGCATTGTCTAGAAAAATCTGAAACATAAAAGCAGCACTGCATATTGCTAGGTTACACATGATACGCCTTTTGAGGAGAAACCAGTAAAAGATCACGACAGTTTTGCTTGCTGAGCTGCGATAAGATTTCAGCACCTTTGTTGTGAAAGTTATTTTGTCTGCCATATAGAAAAAAATTATACTTCAATTTTAGAGAGGGCTGGCTTAGTAATTTAGAGAGTGACCAACCTATGTTAAAAAGCTCAAGACAATCAGTTTTAAACAAACATGTGCTGCTCGTCTGCTAAACAGTAGCTGTTTTGACAAAACATTTTCAAACTGAACTTTTCAAATTTCAGGTCAGATGAAAATTATTTTTATAAAAAATAAATTTCTAAATCCCTCCATCTTCCTCTACCTGCTCATCAATATCACTTCACTTTTATTCTTTAGCATCAGTCTCTTGTACATAACATTATGAAAGTTAAATGTAAAGAATTGGATGGCGAATGATCTTAAATTGAAATTTCAAATTTTTTGCTAAAGCGGAAGTGAGAACAAGATAAGATTGAAAAGCCAACTCTAGGCTTTGATCAGAAGATATTTAGAGGCCTATATATATATTTCACAAGGTTCCACCTTCAGGTGCTAGCTTTAAAATTAAGATTTAAACCTAACACAGATACTTTGAAATTAAAGTTCTGTGCCGTAAAAGATTATGTTAAACATTGCTGAAAGATCTAAGTACATTTCTTCAAATCTTTTAATGCTGAATAGTACCTGTGGGGAAGAAAGGGCAGGGAAAGCTGCCGATCAAAATAAAACAGCTGTAGGTGTTCACTATGCTTTCACAAGGATTCATATGCTTAGGAATTTCAATCCATGCTTTGCTGTCAATTATTTTTCACTGCTAATGTACACCGCACCCTCACACTCTCACCTACAAACATGAGAACAGATCTGTTCAAGTAACTGACCCCCCACCCCAGTTGTAGATCCCATTACCTCCAGTGAGCACTTCTCAAGAATCAACAAGATGAGACCAAAACTAGGCAAATGAAAATGCATAAATACTGTTATGTTGGAAGCAACCAAACAATGGCAGGATCTAGTTAGAAACACACTACCACACTCGCCCTGTCTGACAACATACAATGATACACCAAAAAAAAATTAAAGGAATGGTCTATTCAAGAAAGTGTGGAGCAATAAAGAAAAGTACAATTGTATTAAACATCTCTACAAATATACAAAGGAACTAGACGACTAAAACTTCAAAATTTTAAAAAGTCGTGCAAGCAGCCTTTAAATTAGCCATAAAAAATGGACGCACAAAATCATGGAAAATCTAAGTAATCTTTAATCAAATGAGAAGAAACATGTATTCTGGAAAGTTAAAAATGAAAGAGAGTAAGGATAGAAACAAATGATCCACACAAACTCTACAACCATTTAAATGATGTATTATACCTAAATAACAAACCTTTCAACAAGCCATCGAAACCCAATCCTTTGCTGAAGATAAATGTACCCATAACTTGAGAGGAAATTGTAGAAACAAATTATAAATTTATAACGGAAAAGCAGAGAGTTAAGTGTTAAGATAAATACCCCAAGGCTTTCACTAATGTATTTATACCAAAACATAAGATCCAACCATTTTTTTGTCAAATGCAATCAATCCAACTAGACCTAGGTGGCAAATTCTCTCAGTTCCATATCTATTTTCAATCACTAAAGCTGTCTAACTACTGACCAATAACATTATCAAGATGTCTGCCAAAGATGTTCTCACTCGTCTTGAATGCCTGCCTCACATACTTTGAAGAATATTGTGAAACAATCAGGGAGCTTTCTCAACAGGCTCATCTACCACTAGCCACCCTTTCTCCATTCTCTCATACATGGTCCTGGCATTCACAGATTTAACCAAAGCCTACAACAGTCTTTAGACATGGTATATTAACAAAACTTGCAAAACGTTTCCAGCAAATTCTTTGATTTAACTAGCACTCTTCAATTATAGATTAAAGGAATACATTGGATTAGTCTATCGTTTATGACTTTATACAACTCGTTCTACACTATCAATGAGAGACAGTAGCTGGATTTTGCTTGCATTTTGCATTTGCAAAGTCGAATATATGCATAGTAAATAAATATTACATTCAAAACCCTGTATAGATCTAAATTTCTATAACGTTATAACTCTTTGCATGACTCCCAGATGTAATAATCTAGCCTAGTAGATCTAGATCTATGTCTATTGCTTTGTAAAAACGCAAGAGAAAAACTTTTTTCCAAGTCATTTTCTAGTTTGGTTACACAGCAGATTATTCTTTAGAATAAAATAAGAACTGGATACACGAAAAGGTGACTCTCTCTCTCTCTCTCTCTCTCTCTCTCTCTCTCTCTCTCTCTCTCTCTCTCTCTCTCTCTCTCTCTCTCTCTCTCTCTCCCTCCCTCTCTCCCTCCCTCTCTCCCTCTCTCCCCTCCCTCTCTCCCTCCCCTCCCTCTCCCTCCCCTCCCTCTCTCTCTCTCTCTCCCTCCCCTCTCTCTTTCGAGAGATTTTATCGACAACAGTCAAGAAATATTAGCCGGCATGCGACTGAAAAATTGCTTTGTAGGCACAGAGCGCTATAAACGCCGTTCTTGTATTACATTTTGTTTTTGTTTTGTTTTTTGTTTTTTTTTAAATTTTATTTTAAATAAAAAACTAACTTGACCATGTGTTTATAATGTCTATATTTAACCTACATATTATTTGCTCCAATATAAGATATAAAATTTATTATTTTCCGTCTCTGAACATTGTACATAAAAAAATAAGGTTTCAGCTTAGGCCTAGGTTGTATTTGCCAGTTGTTCAAGGAAGGTAACTCTCGCTGAAAAGATGTCATCGCAATCAATTTCTTGATTAAATTAAAAAGAAAAATTTAAAAAAGGTATATTTTTCGAACATTTGCCGCAAATGAGAAGCCATTATAATCGACAGTATTGAAGCGATCTTTTTTAAGAATTAAAAAAAAATTGCTCACAGGCAATTAGGCTAGGCCTGCTCCAAAATATCGCAGTTAAATTGCTTATTTGAGAAGAAAACACTTGGAATTTATGCCAATCAAAATGCTTAGATTAAATGAAAAAAAAATCCTGTGTTTCTATCAAGTATAAAAATTTACATCAATAGAGTCTTAATTTTTTATCTATAGACCTAAATCTAGGCAGCAGTAGCACTAACACTAGTCTAGTTGTAGCAGTAATAGAAGCAATGTCTTGATGTAGCAGTAGATCCTTTGTTTCTATCAAGTATAAAAATTTCCATCAATAGAGTCTTCATTTTTTATCTATAAACCTAAATCTAGGCAGCAGTAGCACTAACACTAGTGTAGTTGTAGCAGTAATAGAAGCAATGTCTTGATGTAGCAGTAGATCCTTTGTTTCTATCAAGTATAACAATTTACATCAATAGAGTCTTCATTTTTTATCTATAGACCTAGATCTAGGCAGCAGTAGCAGTAACACTAGTCTAGTTGTAACAGTAATAGAAACAATGTCTTGATGTAGCAGTAGATCTAGCTGAGATTCACGTTAGCGCAAAATAAAGAACAAGTCCGAGTTAAGCAATTGCGACCAAGATAGCATTTGTAGCGGCGCTAATAACGTAACAGTAACAGGAATCCTGGCCTAACATCTTGAAACCAAAAAACTTGGAGTTAGTCGTGCCAGGAAGATGGGGGGCAGTAGTTGCTTGAGTGCTTGCAAGAAGCAGAGAATAATTATCACCAAATACAAGTTTTAGTTATAGCAATTCTCAAGAGTTGCTTTTCAAGAGAGATTCACAATCAAACAGACAAAATTAAAAAAAAAAATACTTTCTACAAAGCTCATGAGAATCTAATCAATGAAAGATTGCGTTAATATCATACTCGCTATATAGGCGAGTGTGCTAGGTCGCTACGCAGGGATAAGAAAGGAATGAGAACTTAAATAGAAACGCTTGATGTATGTAGCGGATTTCTGAATTTACAGAGTAAAGGAAATTCTGTTACAACTTAACTGGTTTTGTCTTATTTTTCGAATGCTCCTTTAAGTTACACAAAAAGGATATCGCACTTTATCACAAGAAAGAAGCGCCCGTAATGCTAAAGCAAAGGAGAGAAGTCCCCGTCACGCCAAGTTACCACAGGAAAGAAACCAATGCGATGCTAAAACACGAGAAAAGTTCCCGTCATGACAAAACAAAAGAAGCCCCCGTCATACTAAAACACAAGAAAGAAGCCCGCGTGATGCTTAAACAAAAGGAAGAAGCCCAAACAAAAGGAACAAGCCCTCGTAAAGCTAAAATAAAGAAGCCCGCATGATGCTTAAACACAAGGAAGAAGCCCCAGTCATGCTAAAACACAGGAAAGGAGCACTAGTCATGCTAAAACACAGGAAAGGAGCCCCCGTCATGCTAAAATAAGAAAGAAGCCCACCTGATGCTCAAACACAAGGAAGAAGCCCCAGTCATGATAAAACACAGGAAAGAAGCCCCCGTCATGCTAAAGCAAGAACGAAGCCCACCTGATGCTCAAACACAAGGAAGAAGCCCCAATCATGATAAAACAGGAAAAAAGCCCCAGTCCCATGTATACATGCAATAAAACAGGAAATGCTCAAACACAAGAGCCCCAGTCATCATGCTAAAACAAGAACCCACCTGATGCTCAAACACAAGGAAGAAGCCCCAATCATGATAAAACTACAGTCATGCTAAAACAAGAAAGAAGCCCACCTGATGCTCAAACACAAGGAAGAAGCCCCAGTCATGCTAAAACACAGGAAAGAAGCCCCCGTCATGCTAAAATAAGAAAGAAGCCCACCTGATGCTCAAACACAAGGAAGAAGCCCCAGTCATGATAAGACAAGAAAGAAGCCCACCTGATGCTCAAACAAGGAAGAAGCCCCAGTCATGCTAAAACACAGGAAAGAAGCCCCCGTCATGCTAAAACACAGGAAAGGAGCCAGAGTCATGCTAAAACACAGGAAAGTAGCCCCCGTCATGCCAAAACAAGAAAGAAGCCCACCTGATGCTCAAACACAAGGAAGAAGCCCCAGTCATGCTAAAACACAGGAAAGAAGCCCCCGTCATGCTAAAACAAGAAAGAAGCCCACCTGATGCTCAAACACAAGGAAGAAGCCCCAATCATGATAAAACAGGAAAAAAGCCCCAGTCATGATAAAACAGGAAAGGAGCCCCCGTCATGCCAAAACAAGAAAGAAGCCCACCTGATGCTCAAACACAAGGAAGAAGCCCCAGTCATGCTAAAACACAGGAAAGAAGCCCCCGTCATGCTAAAATAAGAAAGAAGCCCACCTGATGCTCAAACACAAGGAAGAAGCCCCAGTCATGATAAAACAAGAAAGAAGCCCACCTGATGCTCAAACACAAGGAAGAAGCCCCAGTCATGCTAAAACAAGGAAGAAGCCCCAGTCATGATGAAACACAAAAAAAAAGCCCCAGTCATGATAAAACACAGGAAAGAAGCCCCCGTCATGCTAAAATAAGAAAGAAGCCCACCTGATGCTTAAACACAAGGAAGAAGCCCCAGTCATGCTAAAACACAGGAAAGAAGCCCCAGTCATGCTAAAACACAGGAAAGGAGTCCCCGTCATCCTAAAATAACCGACATGACCCGTTACAAAATTCACCGACCAAAAAGATTTGTTGATAGGAAGTCAGAAATCTTTTCACGCCTAGGATCAGCAGTTTTTACTACTCGCTAACTTCTGATTTTTGTCTTAAATTTATTTTTCGATTTTTGTCTTGTAAGAAACTAATGGATATGATAGTCTCTGACACAAATCTGAGGCTTCAACAGCTTTTTAAGGCAGTTCCGAGTCTCGATTTAGACATCTTTATCACAAGTCATGTGGAAAGTTTTTAGGGTTATGTATCCGTAAAAATCTGTAGTTTTCAGGTAGGTTGAGAATCACAAGGGCTTAAAATTCAATAACCTAAGGCGTACTGATCCCTTTAGAAAAGCAATCAATAAATTCTAAAATGAATCAAATTGTCAATAGAGAGAACAAGAATGATGTCACGAATTGTTCTAACCAATCTGAACGCAGAAGGATCTGCTTAACGGGCTCAAATCAAATCCAAAAGTTTCAGCAAGCAGAGAGTTTTACTCCTAGCACAGTCACGGATCCAAAAAGAGCGAGTTTGTGCTCCGTCAATCTTTACCAAAACATTTGGGGGTTTATTTTTTTTTAATTCACTAATAATGAATATACTGTTTAGAACCTGGTCCAGTCACTACGCGTTGTGACGAGAAAGTAACATCAGAACTTGTTTTCTCTATTTCACTAATTCCAGAAAAAAAAGTAACACTTACGGTCTTCGGGAAATGCAGGTGCATCCCTGTCAGGGTTCTGGAGGTCAATTCCAAGACCCTGCAGATCGCGTCCATTTCGTACAATCTGTAAGACAAAAGCAAAAAGATAGAGGTGTCAGATGTGAAATCAAAGCTGATGATTATGCAGGTTAAAGCAACGATCTTAATGACACAAATGTTGGTGCTGTTGATGATGTTGCCGATACATAAGAATATTGGGTGAGCTGATGTAAGAGTGCGATGATGTGTGTGGGTTCTGTAGGGAGGGCATGATAATATGTTTGACAATATTATCTACTCTCTGAGAATATAGAAGATGGCATGATATAAGATGTTTGATAAAATTATCTACTCTGACATATGTAGAAGGTGGGATGGTATTAAGATGTTTGACAATATCTACTCTCTGAGATATGTAGAAGGTGGAATGATAAAATGTTTAACAATATTATCTACTCTCTGAGATATGTACAATGTGGGATGATAAGACGTTTGTCAATATCATCTACTCTCTGAGAATCTGATATGTAGAAGGTGACATGATATTAAGATGTTTGATAATATCTACTCTCTGAGACATGTAGAAGGTAGTATGATATTAAGATGTTTTGCAATATCTACTTTCTGAGATATGTAGAAGGTAGTATGATATTAAGATGTTTTGCAATATCTACTTTCTGAGATATGTAGAACGTGGGATGGTATTAAGCTGTTTGATATTAAGATGTTATATCTACTCTCTGATGTATGTAGAAAGTGGGATGGTATTAGATGTTTGGCAATATTATCTACTCTCTGAGATATTTTTAATGAAGGTGGACTGATGTTAAGGTGTCACGGCTGATAATAGTGGCGATAATCAAAATGAAGGGGACAGATGTGTTTGTAACAGATTTAGAACGATGGTGGCGATGATGAAGTATCGATACGGTTTCATAAGGACAATAAGAATAGTATGAAGACTTTGAGGGTGATAGAACTGGGGCGACGGCGATGATGTGAGGACAATTAGAATAGTATGAAGACTTTGAGGGTGATAGAACTAGGCCGACGGCGATGATGTGAGGACAATTAGAATAGTATGAAGACTTTGAGGGTGATAGAACTAGGCCGACGGCGATGATGTGAGGACAATTAGAATAGTATGAAGACTTTGAGGGTGATAGAACTAGGCCGACGGCGATGATGTGAGGACAATTAGAATAGTATGAAGACTTTGAGGGTGATAGAACTGGGCCGACGGCGATGATGTGAGGACAATTAGAATAGTATGAAGACTTTGAGGGTGATGATAGAACTGGGGCGACGGCGATGATGTGAGGACAATTAGAATAGTATGAAGACTTTGAGGGTGATAGAACTGGGGCGACGGCGATGATGTGAGGACAATTAGAATAGTATGAAGACTTTGAGGGTGATAGAACTGGGGCGACGGCGATGATGTGAGGACAATTAGAATAGTATGAAGACTTTGAGGGTGATGATAGAACTGGGGCGACGGCGATGATGTGAGGACAATTAGAATAGTATGAATACTTTGAGGGTGATGATAGAACTGGGGCGACGGCGATGATGTGAGGACAATTAGAATAGTATGAATACTTTGAGGGTGATGATAGAACTGGGGCGACGGCGATGATGTGAGGACAATTAGAATAGTATGAATACTTTGAGGGTGATGATAGAACTGGGGCGACGGCGATGATGTGAGGACAATTAGAATAGTATGAATACTTTGAGGGTGATGATAGAACTGGGGCGACGGCGATGATGTGAGGACAATTAGAATAGTATGAATACTTTGAGGGTGATGATAGAACTGGGGCGACGGCGATGATGTGAGGACAATTAGAATAGTATGAATACTTTGAGGGTGATGATAGAACTGGGGCGACGGCGATGATGTGAGGACAATTAGAATAGTATGAATACTTTGAGGGTGATGATAGAACTGGGGCGACGGCGATGATGTGAGGACAATTAGAATAGTATGAATACTTTGAGGGTGATGATAGAACTGGGGCGACGGCGATGATGTGAGGACAATTAGAATAGTATGAATACTTTGAGGGTGATGATAGAACTGGGGCGACGGCGATGATGTGAGGACAATTAGAATAGTATAAATACTTTGAGGGTGATGATAGAACTGGGGCGACGGCGATGATGTGAGGACAATTAGAATAGTATGAATACTTTGAGGGTGATGATAGAACTGGGGCGACGGCGATGATGTGAGGACAATTAGAATAGTATGAATACTTTGAGGGTGATGATAGAACTGGGGCGACGGCGATGATGTGAGGACAATTAGAATAGTATGAATACTTTGAGGGTGATGATAGAACTGGGGCGACGGCGATGATGTGAGGACAATTAGAATAGTATAAATACTTTGAGGGTGATGATAGAACTGGGGCGACGGCGATGATGTGAGGACAATTAGAATAGTATGAATACTTTGAGGGTGATGATAGAACTGGGGCGACGGCGATGATGTGAGGACAATTAGAATAGTATGAATACTTTGAGGGTGATGATAGAACTGGGGCGACGGCGATGATGTGAGGACAATTAGAATAGTATAAATACTTTGAGGGTGATGATAGAACTGGGGCGACGGCGATGATGTGAGGACAATTAGAATAGTATGAATACTTTGAGGGTGATGATAGAACTGGGGCGACGGCGATGATGTGAGGACAATTAGAATAGTATAAATACTTTGAGGGTGATGATAGAACTGGGGCGACGGCGATGATGTGAGGACAATTAGAATAGTATAAATACTTTGAGGGTGATGATAGAACTGGGGCGACGGCGATGATGTGAGGACAATTAGAATAGTATAAATACTTTGAGGGTGATGATAGAACTGGGGCGACGGCGATGATGTGAGGACAATTAGAATAGTATAAATACTTTGAGGGTGATGATAGAACTGGGGCGACGGCGATGATGTGAGGACAATTAGAATAGTATGAATACTTTGAGGGTGATGATAGAACTGGGGCGACGGCGATGATGTGAGGACAATTAGAATAGTATAAATACTTTGAGGGTGATGATAGAACTGGGGCGACGGCGATGATGTGAGGACAATTAGAATAGTATGAATACTTTGAGGGTGATGATAGAACTGGGGCGACGGCGATGATGTGAGGACAATTAGAATAGTATAAATACTTTGAGGGTGATGATAGAACTGGGGCGACGGCGATGATGTGAGGACAATTAGAATAGTATGAATACTTTGAGGGTGATGATAGAACTGGGGCGACGGCGATGATGTGAGGACAATTAGAATAGTATAAATACTTTGAGGGTGATGATAGAACTGGGGCGACGGCGATGATGTGAGGACAATTAGAATAGTATAAATACTTTGAGGGTGATGATAGAACTGGGGCGACGGCGATGATGTGAGGACAATTAGAATAGTATAAATACTTTGAGGGTGATGATAGAACTGGGGCGACGGCGATGATGTGAGGACAATTAGAATAGTATAAATACTTTGAGGGTGATGATAGAACTGGGGCGACGGCGATGATGTGAGGACAATTAGAATAGTATAAATACTTTGAGGGTGATGATAGAACTGGGGCGACGGCGATGATGTGAGGACAATTAGAATAGTATGAATACTTTGAGGGTGATGATAGAACTGGGGCGACGGCGATGATGTGAGGACAATTAGAATAGTATAAATACTTTGAGGGTGATGATAGAACTGGGGCGACGGCGATGATGTGAGGACAATTAGAATAGTATGAATACTTTGAGGGTGATGATAGAACTGGGGCGACGGCGATGATGTGAGGACAATTAGAATAGTATGAATACTTTGAGGGTGATGATAGAACTGGGGCGACGGCGATGATGTGAGGACAATTAGAATAGTATGAATACTTTGAGGGTGATGATAGAACTGGGGCGACGGCGATGATGTGAGGACAATTAGAATAGTATGAATACTTTGAGGGTGATGATAGAACTGGGGCGACGGCGATGATGTGAGGACAATTAGAATAGTATAAATACTTTGAGGGTGATGATAGAACTGGGGCGACGGCGATGATGTGAGGACAATTAGAATAGTATAAATACTTTGAGGGTGATGATAGAACTGGGGCGACGGCGATGATGTGAGGACAATTAGAATAGTATAAATACTTTGAGGGTGATGATAGAACTGGGGCGACGGCGATGATGTGAGGACAATTAGAATAGTATAAATACTTTGAGGGTGATGATAGAACTGGGGCGACGGCGATGATGTGAGGACAATTAGAATAGTATAAATACTTTGAGGGTGATGATAGAACTGGGGCGACGGCGATGATGTGAGGACAATTAGAATAGTATAAATACTTTGAGGGTGATGATAGAACTGGGGCGACGGCGATGATGTGAGGACAATTAGAATAGTATAAATACTTTGAGGGTGATGATAGAACTGGGGCGACGGCGATGATGTGAGGACAATTAGAATAGTATAAATACTTTGAGGGTGATGATAGAACTGGGGCGACGGCGATGATGTGAGGACAATTAGAATAGTATAAATACTTTGAGGGTGATGATAGAACTGGGGCGACGGCGATGATGTGAGGACAATTAGAATAGTATAAATACTTTGAGGGTGATGATAGAACTGGGGCGACGGCGATGATGTGAGGACAATTAGAATAGTATAAATACTTTGAGGGTGATGATAGAACTGGGGCGACGGCGATGATGTGAGGACAATTAGAATAGTATAAATACTTTGAGGGTGATGATAGAACTGGGGCGACGGCGATGATGTGAGGACAATTAGAATAGTATAAATACTTTGAGGGTGATGATAGAACTGGGGCGACGGCGATGATGTGAGGACAATTAGAATAGTATAAATACTTTGAGGGTGATGATAGAACTGGGGCGACGGCGATGATGTGAGGACAATTAGAATAGTATAAATACTTTGAGGGTGATGATAGAACTGGGGCGACGGCGATGATGTGAGGACAATTAGAATAGTATAAATACTTTGAGGGTGATGATAGAACTGGGGCGACGGCGATGATGATGTAGAATAGGAGGGTGATGATAGAACTAATGATGTGAGGACAATTAGAATAGCATAAATACTTTGAGGATGATGATAGAACTGGGGCGACGGCGATGATGTGAGGACAATTAGAATAGTATAAATACTTTGAGGGTGATGATAGAACTGGGGCGACGGCGATGATGTGAGGACAATTAGAATAGCATAAATACTTTGAGGGTGATGATAGAACTGGGGCGACGGCGATGATGTGAGGACAATTAGAATAGTATAAATACTTTGAGGATAATGATAGAACTGGGGCGACGGCGATGATGTGAGGACAATTAGAATAGTATAAATACTTTGAGGATAATGATAGAACTGGGGCGACGGCGATGATGTGAGGACAATTAGAATAGCATAAATACTTTGAGGCTGATGATAGAACTGGGGCGACGGCGATGATGTGAGGACAATTAGAATAGCATAAATACTTTGAGGATGATGATAGAACTGGGGCGACGGCGATGATGTGAGGACAATTAGAATAGCATAAATACTTTGAGGATGATGATAGAACTGGGGCGACGGCGATGATGTGAGGACAATTAGAATAGCATAAATACTTTGAGGATGATGATAGAACTGGGGCGACGGCGATGATGTGAGGACAATTAGAATAGCATAAATACTTTGAGGATGATGATAGAACTGGGGCGACGGCGATGATGTGAGGACAATTAGAATAGCATAAATACTTTGAGGATGATGATAGAACTGGGGCGACGGCGATGATGTGGGGACAATTAGAATAGCATAAATACTTTGAGGCTGATGATAGAACTGGGGCGACGGCGATGATGTGGGGACAATTAGAATAGCATAAATACTTTGAGGCTGATGATAGAACTGGGGCGACGGCGTTGATGTGGGGACAATTAGAATAGTATAAATACTTTGAGGCTGATGATAGAACTGGGGCGACGGCGTTGATGTGGGGACAATTAGAATAGTATAAATACTTTGAGGGTGATGATAGAACTGGGGCGACGGCGATGATGTGAGGACAATTAGAATAGTATAAATACTTTGAGGGTGATGATAGAACTGGGGCGACGGCGATGATGTGAGGACAATTAGAATAGTATAAATACTTTGAGGGTGATGATAGAACTGGGGCGACGGCGATGATGTGGGGACAATTAGAATAGCATAAATACTTTGAGGGTGATGATAGAACTGGGGCGACGGCGATGATGTGGGGACAATTAGAATAGTATAAATACTTTGAGGATGATGATAGAACTGGGGCGACGGCGATGATGTGAGGACAATTAGAATAGTATAAATACTTTGAGGGTGATGATAGAACTGGGGCGACGGCGATGATGTGAGGACAATTAGAATAGTATAAATACTTTGAGGGTGATGATAGAACTGGGGCGACGGCGATGATGTGAGGACAATTAGAATAGCATAAATACTTTGAGGATGATGATAGAACTGGGGCGACGGCGATGATGTGAGGACAATTAGAATAGCATAAATACTTTGAGGGTGATGATAGAACTGGGGCGACGGCGATGATGTGGGGACAATTAGAATAGTATGAATACTTTGAGGATGATGATAGAACTGGGGCGACGGCGATGATGTGAGGACAATTAGAATAGTATGAATACTTTGAGGATGATGATAGAACTGGGGCGACGGCGATGATGTGAGGACAATTAGAATAGTATAAATACTTTGAGGATGATGATAGAACTGGGGCGACGACGATGATGTGAGGACAATTAGAATAGTATAAATACTTTGAGGCTGATGATAGAACTGGGGCGACGGCGTTGATGTGGGGACAATTAGAATAGCATAAATACTTTGAGGATGATGATAGAACTGGGGCGACGGCGATGATGTGAGGATAATTAGAATAGCATAAATACTTTGAGACTGATGATAGAACTGGGGCGACGGCGATGATGTGAGGACAATTAGAATAGCATAAATACTTTGAGGGTGATGATAGAACTGGGGCGACGGCGATGATGTGAGGACAATTAGAATAGCATAAATACTTTGAGGATGATGATAGAACTGGGGCGACGGCGATGATGTGAGGATAATTAGAATAGCATAAATACTTTGAGGGTGATGATAGAACTGGGGCGACGGCGATGATGTGAGGATAATTAGAATAGCATAAATACTTTGAGGGTGATGATAGAACTGGGGCGACGGCGATGATGTGAGGATAATTAGAATAGCATAAATACTTTGAGGATGATGATAGAACTGGGGCGACGGCGATGATGTGAGGATAATTAGAATAGCATAAATACTTTGAGGCTGATGATAGAACTGGGGCGACGGCGATGATGTGAGGATAATTAGAATAGTATGAATACTTTGAGGATGATGATAGAACTGGGGCGACGGCGATGATGTGAGGATAATTAGAATAGTATGAATACTTTGAGGATGATGATAGAACTGGGGCGACGGCGATGATGTGAGGATAATTAGAATAGTATAAATACTTTGAGGGTGATGATAGAACTGGGGCGACGGCGATGATTTGAGGATAATTAGAATAGTTTAAATACTTTGAGGGTGATGATAGTACTGGGGCGACGGTAATGATGTGAGGACAATTAGAATGGTATGAATACTTTGAGGGTGATGATAGAACTGGGGCGACGGCGATGATGTGAGGATAAAATAGTGTGAAACTGAGGATAATGATGATGGCGACATAGTAATTTGATAATGATGGGAACAGTGATAATGGTCAAGTGAGGATAATGGAAGTAACAGGATGGCAATTGTGATGGTGATAGTATCATGATGATTACGACATGGGGATAATAAATGATGTGGAACTTATGGTAATTACTGAAGTTATCGGCCCAAATCATCCTTAGCTTTAAATTTTTATTTTTCTTGAATTTGATAAATAAACTGTTAAGACATAAGCATCTATGTGATACTCTAAAATTCCATTAAACTACAAGTTTTTAATTCGTCGAAAAACATTTTATTGAGAAGAATAAAGTGAGTTGGGCCGATATCTGCAAATTTACCGAACTTATTGTGAGGCGTCATAATTGTGATAATGAAAATGGTTATGTAAGAATATCGGTATGATGACGACGATGATCTGAAGACAAAGTGTTTGATCATGTTGATGATGGTCATAATTACAAGGATGAGGATGAGGCTATTAAAATTATTATGATGGTATGCACTATAAAGACAACGATGATTGGCTATGATAGAAATGATCATAATGTAATGTTCAAGATGTTACGGTGATGATGATGGTAATCATTGCGATGGTGATTGCTACAAAAAGACAAGTAAAATCCACTCACCTCTGGAGCTTGGTAGCCCGGGTTCGGTGCTGGTGCATCGAGCCCGGGCTCCTCCCTCGGAACTACCACTCTTCCGGATCGCAGAAACATGACTGTTCTGTGACTGTTTTGTGACTTTTTGTGACTTTTGTGACTTTCTTGTGACAAACCTAGAATAAAAAGAAAAACATTTCGTTAAAGTGCTTCATTTTAACAAATAATAGATAATGTTGAAAGTAAATGGGACCTATAGAGACAAAGATTCTGATAAAGGCAGTCTTAGTCTAGTGGTACAGGATTGTTTCATCGCAGCAATCAAAATTATGTGCATCTAATTTTCATTACGTGTAGATTTAATCCCATACCGTAGAGCTAAATCTAAACCTGGTTAAGAGTTAAAAAAAAAAAAACGCTCATATAATCAATAAACACTGCCGTAGTAAAATCGCATGATGGCTGCGATGTAAGCATTCCTGTAGCAATAAACTAAGCTGCCCTGATAAGGCAGATAAAAATGCAAATTTTCAGATACTCTCTCAGATATAGGGCGGAGAGTAGAGGCAGAAACAGATGGAGAGAGAGAGAGAGAGAGAGAGAGAGAGAGAGAGAGAGAGAGAGAGAGAGAGAGAGAGAGAGAGAGAGGAGTGGGTTACACGGAGGGATAGATACGAAAATGTAAATATAATTTTACGAAAATGTAAATATAATTTTACGAAAATGTAAATATAATTTTACGAAAATGTAAATATACTATATTAATTTTGCAAAGCCCAAAACTAAAAAAAAATAGAATAGATAACTGAAAGGTAAAAAAAAATGCTCAATGCTCAAACAAAGAGTTACAGATTCAGGAACGTTACTTTTTTCGATTTTGAATTCTGGCCAATTCAGTTATGTTCGCTCATGCTATTTACAATTTCGTTACATCCTATGGCAAGAATTAACGGTCCTCCTTACGGTAAATAGAGCGAACAAAATCCATGTTTCAAATCTGGTGTGATCGTCACCGAGTCTTTAACAAAATTTCTTAGTGGCATCTAGATCTTGGAAATTAAATTTATACGCTTAATGGGTAAATTTGCAGACATCGGCCCAACTCACTTCTGGTCTCACTATTGAACGGTTCCCGACGAATTCGAAACTTGTAGTTTAATGAGATTTTAGAGCAACACAAAAATTCTTATTTCTTGAAAAGTATTTATTTGCCACGAATAATATCATAATCGTGTTATGCATATCATATTCATTAAGAAAAATACAATTTTAAAACTTTGAGTTGGGTCGCTAACTGCAAAAATACTGTATAATTGAATTCTTTAAAACTAAAACAGGGAGGGTTAATCTAGAATCTCCATAGCCTATGTTCTCTTACCAAGTTAAACGTCAATGAAGATATAAAAACTAACACCTTATTACTATATAAATCAAGAAAACCATTTCCAACCAAATCGAATGTTACGTCCTAACTTACCTAGAGTTGCGGTTGAAGTGATTGGTCAAGTACACACCATCCTCGGAGAGCGGGCTTGAGGGGTGAGTTCAAACTCAGAAAATATACACAGGCAGCGTCAAGTGGCGACCAACAGAGCTGCAGTGAGTAAACTTCAACGCTTTATACAATAAGATTCTGGGTTTACTCCAGAAAATAAAAGACGGACAAAGAAAGCACAGAGGCTTTTCTATCATCAAAAGGTTTAGGCACTATCTATTTTCAGTATCCTAAGTTACCCGGACATTTTGGTTGGGTATAGCCTCAGCAGTAATAACAAACACATTTTACTGTCTATGGTAATATCTGACGGTGTAAAATGTATTCTAAGTCGAGTGCCTTTGGTCATTCTAATCAAGCCTTCTCAACCTTATGATCACACTCACGGACAAACAGAAAGACAGACAGAAAACTTTACGGTATAGAAGTTGCAGTTTCTAGAATAATTATTCTCTAACAAACTGAACAAACTACTAACACAGGGGAAACTTTGCATGGATTTTGTGTGTGTATATGTGTTCAAGTGAGCATTACGGAATAGTGGCCACTAAATAAAATTGAATAGAACTTGTAAAGCAGAATATGAAGTATATGAAAAAGAAAATGTGTTTGGTATAATACCTTGGTGTTGGCGGTGGCCAAGAGTTAAAACGCTTGCCCTGAGATTTATTGGACAATATTGATGCGGTTCTGATACATCGAACCTAAACCGTCAGTGAAATGTTAGTTTCGAGTCTCCATCTTTCAGCACAAGCGTGTCGATAAGGGCTATGTTATACATAGCGGCCATAACGGCTATCTTGTGGACGCTCTCTATCAACATATAAAACTACCTTTGGGATAGTTAGGGATTGGGTAGCCTAGAATGTTTGAACTGTAAGGTGTTGAAGATTAAACCATAGCGGCCATAACGGCTATCTTGTGGACGCTCTCTATCAACATATTAAACTATCTTTGGGATAGTTAGGGATTGGGTAGCCTAGATTGTTTGAACTGTAAGGTGTGGAAGATTAAACTATAGCGGCCATAACGGCTATCTTGTGGACGCTCTCTATCAACATATTAAACTATCTTTGGGATAGTTAGGGATTGGGTAGCCTAGATTGTTTGAACTGTAAGGTGTTGAAGATTAAACCATAGCGGCCATAACGGCTATCTTGTGGACGCTCTCTATCAACATATTAAACTATCTTTGGGATAGTTAGGGATTGGGTAGCCTAGATTGTTTGAACTGTAAGGTGTTGAAGATTAAACTATAGCGGCCATAACGGCTATCTTGTGGACGCTCTCTATCAACATGTTAAACCATCTTTGGGATAGTTAGGGATTGGGTAGCCTAGAATGTTTGAGCTGTAAGGTGTTGAAGATTAAAGAAGGGCGTGAGATGATAACTCAGGTGCTAGAGCTTCATACTGACAATAATCAAAAGGAAAAAAAAAATAATAATAAAAAAAACAAAAAAAAACCCCTTAGTTTGATCCTGACTGAGTAGTTTGATGATGGGGTTGGGATCCAATCTCTGTAGCCCTATCCTGGCTTTGAAGAATACTGCAGACTCATTGAAAAACTTAGGAGACTAGTAAACCGGTTGTGGCAAAGGTTAGATGTGTATGGCAAGCTTGCAAGGAAACTGACAGAATTAAAAGTTTACCTGTTATTTTCCTCTACTCACACATACACACGTATGCACATTCATACATACACTTACAGAGATACAAACGCAACATAAAACAAATCCCCGCGGTTTTTACTCTCGCAGCTTATGTCTTCCTGGTTTTTGAACTTTGATCATTATGTACAAAACGGAACGAAAATATAACTGTAGAAAGACCTTTCGTGAAGTCAGACTTGCAAGGTGAGATTATTCAAGGGATACAAAAATCTTCCTTCTAAAAAGACTGCAAATTGATATTGCATCGATTTATTGACTATAATTATACTGCTTTCTTTTCTTCTTAATTTTCTTCCTCTATTCTGCTTCCTTCTCTGTTTTCTTCTTCTTCTTCTTCTCTCTCTCTATCTATCTATCTCTCTTTCTTTCTCTCTTTCTCTCTCTCTCTCTCTCTCTCTCTCTCTCTCTTTGTTGGTGATTTCACAGACAGAGAAACAAAGGCAGAGATAGGGAGTCGTAGAAACAAAGAGACAGAGGTAGATAAATGATCAGACAAAAGATGACTAAGAGAAAGATATAGATAGATGATGAGATAGACGGAGACCAAAAGACGAGTATAAATAGATGGTCAAACAGACCGAGACTCAAATAAAGAGATAAATAGAAGGTCAGACAGACCGAGACGAATAAAGAGATAAATAGATGGTCAGACGGGCCGAGACACAAAGTCATAAATAAATATATGGTCAGACAGACCGAGACTCGAATAAAGAGATAAATAGATGGTTAGACAAACCGAGACTCCAATATAGAGATAAATAGATTGTCTGACAGACCGAGACACGAATAAAGAGATAGATAGATGGCCAGAGAGACAGAGATTCAATAAACAGATAAATAGTTGGTCAGATAGACCGAGACTCGAATAAAGAGATAAATAGATGGTCAGACAGACCGAGACTCAAATAAAGAGATGAGTTAATGGTCAGACAGACCGAGACTCCAATAAAGAGATAAATAGACAGTCAGACAAACCGAGACTCCAATAAAGAGATAAATAGATGGTCAGACAGACCGAGAATCGAATAAAGAGATAGATAGATGGCCAGAGAGACAGAGATTCAATAAACAGATAAATAGTTGGTCAGATAGACCGAGACTCGAATAAAGAGATAAATAGATGGTCAGACAGACCGAGACTCAAATAAAGAGATGAGTAGATGGTCAGACAGACCGAGACTCCAATAAAGAGATAAATAGACAGTCAGACAAACCGAGACTCCAATAAAGAGATAAATAGATGGTCAGACAGACCGAGAATCGAATAAAGAGATAAATAGATGGTCAGACAAACCGAGACTCCAATAAAGAGATAAATAGAGTGTCAGACAGACCGAGACACGAAGAAAGAGATAAATAGATGGTCAGACAAACCGAGACCCAATAAGTAGAGATAAATAGATGGTCAGACAAACCGAGACCCAATAAGTAGAGAATAATAGACTGTCAGACAAACAGAAACACGAAGAAAGAGATAGCCCACGGGTTTGACTTGTCACTGACCGCGTAAGTCATATTTTATTCCAAGTCTTTATAGCACTTTCTTTTGCAGCCGACAATGATGATAAGATGAGGCCTGTTTTCTTTCATTGTGAGTTTTATTTTCCAGGATATGTCAAAGGCGAATGTGGATCAGCTTCGCATAAAAGGAGAAATGAGAACCAGGATTTAGAAGATGGACAGCAACTTGCACATTCATGATGACAATAAAAGTAAAATTGGTTTAGAGTAAGAATCTTCCGACGGTTTTGAGTCAAGAAATGATGCTTTATATGATACCGACACACATTGGCCAGACGCCAAGCTACAGTGATACCGACACACAGTGGCCAGACGCCAAGCTACAGTGATACCGACACAGATTCATCAGACGCCAATCTACAAGCTCTTGGACGGAGATGGCCACAGTCTGTGGAATGAAAGTAAAAGCTTCTAACACGTGATATGGACTCGATATCCAACTGGCTAATTTAAAACCATATTGTGATAATTTTCATGAAAGAATAGGGGTAAAAAAGATATCCACCTCTAATAAAACTGATCGCATAAACTCTCTTCTACAGTTCGCATGTAAAATATTACTATCAGAAACGCTGAGACTAATACAAGTGTAACCGATCCAGTTGGTGCAGGTACTGCCATAGAAATTATCACAGAAACTGACCGACCAGTCACAACCATAGAAGCATCGAAGGAGGATGCTCAGAAGACAAAAAAAAACAAGTTACCACCACTGATACCAAGTGCTTAAAGCGATTTTGTGACTGTACAGCTGAAAACTCGAACCACCAGAAATGTTGGTCAAAGAAATGACAACTCCAGAAAAGGAAAAAAAAGAATACAGCCAATAAAGTCTTCAGGAAAAGTAGTTGTGCCCACACCCACGCAGTGATCAAGCAATTTTTGCCAGAGAAATGGGGCCACACTGAGGTGACAAATCGGAAGCAAAAATTTGCTCTCAGATTCTTAAAGAGGAAGACGAGGAAGTTGCTGGAGTCGTAAGAACGTAACGTGCAGACTGTTTATCGCTGGCTCTGAAAAAAAAGTTAATACCTGAGCATAGGTGCACAAAAAGGCATGAGTCGAGAAAGAAAAGTTCACATGGACATATAGATTTTTTAAAGAGGACGATCGGAAAATAGTTTGTGGAAAATAGTTTCTTAATCTTCTGGGAATCAAGCGGGACTTTTTCTATGGCGCGATTAGAAAAACAGATGACACCGGTTAAGTCTCGCAAGATGAGAGAGGTGAGCTCAACAGCGTTAAAAAAAAAAAACCCTCAAGATAGGCTTTTTGAAATCAAGAACCGCATCAAAAACTTTCCAGTGGTTCTCTTCTACTATTGCCGCCATGATACATCTAAAATGTTCCTTGAGGCTAGTTTAAACCGGCTTTATGTAGAGTCGCAAAAACACTGAGGGGCAAAGTCTAGGCAACCCAGTCCAAGTAAAGAAAACTTTTTTGCACTTCAACCTCGTATTTTAGCTACTAATAATGTATCAGGGCGATCAGTGTATGTCCTACAAAGCCAATCCAACACCATGCCACGAGCAACACGATAAACAAAAAGGGCACCTGTTTAGGAAAGGAAGAACAAGAGATTACAACAACTGTTATCACTACCCAAGCACAGCAGCCTCCTGCTTTGATCTTCAAGAAGTTCTCCTGTGTCCTCACGGTGAAGCACCCAGCTCTTACTATAAGCGACAGCTGGCGGTATACAAGCTCGCATGTCATGAGATGACTTTTCAAAATACAGAGCGCTTCCTGAGGCAAGAGCAAGCGTCATCCGAGGAACCAAACAAATTGCATCGCACTTTTGGCACTACATGGAAAAGCAGGTAGCTTTTTCTAACAACTTCGCTGGGCAAGAGGATTATTGTAACCATGTTTTGGTTTGTCATGAAAAGTTTTCCTTCCTTAGACAAAGTAGAGCGTTCAATCCTTGAAGTAAAAGAAAAGAAAAAAAAAACATACAGAAAAAGAAACTGACTCGGTGCCCTCTGTGATTTTCCAACCTACAAAAAGAAAAAGAAAAATTTCGCGTCTATACACGCGAGCAATGAGCGACTGTAGGCCGTAGGGCGAGACGGAAAAAGAGACCTTATTCAGTCAAAGATAATTATGTAATCAAGTGACCTTTTCCTTCAAATAAATGACAAAAAACTGTTGCTTTCAACCCAGCAGATTAAAGTCGTGATGAACATTCTTTACAAATCAGGTGGCTGCAGGGAACATCTGATGGACACCGCCCGTCACAACTAAAAAATCGGACAATGAAAAGTAAAGTTGTTTTTTTTTTTTTTTTGCAGCAATTAAAAGAAAGTTCCTTGTATACACTAAATCTCACTCGCCCTGCGCACCACTTTTTTCACAGCTTGCAAAGTATTCCATTGTCAAGTTTCAAAGAGCAGCATGGTCTTGCCTTTGTTTTGATCAAAACTATTTGCTTCTGACCATTGTATAAAGATTTTTGTTTGATTGTTTCATTTTGTGTTCGCACCATAATCCAAAAGGTCAACGCCTGGCTGTAGTTAACCATAGACTCCTGATTTATTTTCTGACCACACATTTTTGGGGTTCAATTTTGAAAATATGGCTGCGACATTAGTTTTGCTTGTGACGTGAAATTCCTTGAAGTAAATTTCATTTCGATGTTGTTTTTTTTTTTGTATTTTGCAGAGTTTAAATAATAAAATCGGTTTTTATTTCGTTCAGAAATTGTTATGTAGAGATGTTTCTCACATGAATTATTGTTTTTTTATGTTTAAATAATTTCGTTAATTACGTATATCAATCATGTTTTATTGTTTTTAGTTTTCGCTATTATTATCTGTGACATTCCTGTATGTGCTTTTTGTTGAATTTTATTTTTCTAATTTGTCCCGAATATTATAGATAAAACTGTTGTGTGTGTCTATATTCCTTTTTATCCACCACATTTTGTTGATAAATGGGTTTCTTTTTTCATAAGTTAGCACATGTCTTAGTTTCAAAACTGTATTCACAAAACTGGCTAAATTGAAGAGTATTTTGCTTCCAGAAAGATTGAGGCAGACATTGACTAAGAGAAAGAGATAGATGTATGTTACACGGGGGGCGAAAGAGAGAAAAAGATAGATGATTGGTTAGATATACAGAGAGTAAGAGACATATAGATAGTCAGATAGAAAGAAACTCATGAATAGAAAGATAGCTGGTCTGAATGAGGGAGACATGTGGGCAAATATGAATTCTCAAACAAACGGGTTGACAGAAACAGATATTGATAGTTTATCAGACCAAACGAGATGCACAGTATGACAGAGGAAGATAGATAGTCAGACAGAGACATATATTGATAGTTTATCAGACTAAACTAGATGCACAGTATGACAGAGGAAGATAGATAGTCAGACAGAGACATATATTGATAGTTTATCAGACAAAAAAAGGTGTAAAGTATGACAGAGGAAGATAGATAGTCAGACAGAGAAAGATATTGATAGTTTATCAGACTAAACGAGATACACAGTATGACAGAGGAAGATAGATAGTCAGACAGAAAAGATATTGATAGTTTATCAGACTAAACGAGATGCACAGTATGACAGAGGAAGATAGATAGTCAGACAGAGACAGATATTGATAGTTTATCAGAAAAAACGAGATGCACAGTATGACAGAGGAAGATAGATAGTCAGACAGAGACAGATATTGATAGTTTATCAGACAAAACGAGATGCACAGTATGACAGAGGAAGATAGATAGTCAGACAGAGACAGATATTGATAGTTTATCAGACAAAACGAGATGCACAGTATGACAGAGGAAGATAGATAGTCAGACAGAGACAGATATTGATAGTTTATCAGACAAAACGAGATGCACTGTATGACAGAGGAAGATAGATAGTCAGAAAGAGACAGATATTGATAGTTTATCAGACAAAACGAGATGCACAGTATGACAGAGGAAGATAGATAGTCAGACAGAGACAGATATTGATAGTTTATCAGACAAAACGAGATGTAAAGTATGACAGAGGAAGATAGATAGTCAGACAGGGACAGATATTGATAGTTTATAAGACAAAACGAGATGCACAGTATGACAGAGGAAGTCAGACAGAGACAGATATGGATAGTTTATCAGACAGAACGAGGTGTAAAGTATGACAGAGGAAGATATATAGCAGACAGAGACAGATATTGATAGTTTATCAGACAAAACGAGATGTACAGTATGACAGAAGAAGATAGATAATCAGACAGAGACAGATATTGATAGTTTATCAGACAAAACGAGATGAACTGTATGACAGAGGAAGATAGATAGTCAGAAAGAGACAGATATTGATAGTTTATCAGACAAAACGAGATGCACAGTATGACAGAGGAAGATAGATAGTCAGACAGAGACAGATATTGATAGTTTATCAGACAAAACGAGATGTAAAGTATGACAGAGGAAGATAGATAGTCAGACAGGGACAGATATTGATAGTTTATAAGACAAAACGAGATGCACAGTATGACAGAGGAAGTCAGACAGAGACAGATATGGATAGTTTATCAGACAGAACGAGGTGTAAAGTATGACAGAGGAAGATATATAGCAGACACAGACAGATATTGATAGTTTATCAGACAAAACGAGATGTACAGTATGACAGAAGAAGATAGATAGTCAGACAGAGACAGATATTGATAGTTTATCAGACAAAACGAGATGTAAAGTATGACAGAGGACGATAGATAGTAAGACAGAGACAGATATTGATAGTTTATCAGACAAAACGAGATGCACAGTAAGACAGAGAAGATAAATAGTCAGACAGAGACAGATATTGATAGTTTATCAGACAAAACGAGATGTAAAGTATGACAGAGGAAGATAGATAGTCAGAAAGAGACAGATATTGATAGTTTATCAGACAAAACGAGATGCACAGTATGACAGAGAAAGATAGATAGTCAGACAGTGACAGATATTGATAGTTTATCAGACAAAACGAGATGCACAGTATGACAGAGAAGATAAATAGTCAGACAGAGACAGATATTGATAGTTTATCAGACAAAACGAGATGTAAAGTATGACAGAGGAAGATAGATAGTCAGACAGAGACAGATATTAATAGTTTATCAGACAAAACGAGATGCACAGTATGACAGAGGAAGATAGATAGTCAGACAGAGACAGATATTGATAGTTTATCAGACAAAACGAGATGTAAAGTATGACAGAGGAAGATAGATAGTCAGAAAGAGACAGATATTGATAGTTTATCAGATAAAACGAGATGCACAGTATGACAGAGAAGATCTATAGTCAGACAGAGACAGATATTGATAGTTTATCAGACAAAACGAGATGCACAGTATGACAGAGAAAGATAGATAGTCAGACAGGGACAGATATTGATAGTTTATCAGACAAAACGAGATGCACAGTATGACAGAGAAGATAGATAGTCAGACAGAAACAGATATTGATAGTTTATCAGACAAAACGAGATGTAAAGTATGACAGAGGCAGATAGATAGTCAGACAGAGACAGATATTGATAGTTTATCAGACAAAACGAGATGCACTGTATGACAGAGGAAGATAGATAGTCAGACAGAAACAGATATTGATAGTTTATCAGACAAGACGAGATGTAAAGTATGACAGAGGAAGATAGATAGTCAGACAGAGACAGATAATGATAGTTTATCAGACAAAACGAGATGCACAGTATGACAGAGGAAGAAAGATAGTCAGACAGACACAGGATAAATAAACACCTCGTATTGAAAGAAACGGAGACCCAAACACAGGAATGAATAAGTGATCAATCAGATAAAGATAGAGGTAGTAACATATACAGATGGCCAGAAAAAATATCACAGACAGAATGATTAAAAAAAAATATATTGAAATAGATATGTGGTCTGTCATACATAGGCACAGAAATAAGATAAGTAGATGGTCCAACAGACAGAGACAAACAAACAAATATAGATAGGTGATCTGTCATACATAGGCACAGAAACGAGATAAGTAGATCATCCAACAGACAGAGACAAACAAACAAATATAGATAGGTGATCTGTTATACATAGGCACAGAAACGAGATAAGCAGATGGTCCAACAGACAGAGACAAACAAACAAATATAGATAGGTAATCTGTCATACATAGGCACAGAAACGAGATAAGCAGATGGTCCAACAGACAGAGACAAACAAACAAATATAGATAGGTGATCTGTCATACATAGGCACAGAAACGAGATAAGTAGATGGTCCAACAGACAGAGACAAACAAACAAATATAGATAGGTAATCTGTCATACATAGGAACAGAAATGAGATAAGTAGATGGTCCAACAGACAGAGACAAACAAACAAATATAGATAGGTAATCTGTCACACATAGGCACAGAAACGAGATAAGTAGATGGTCCAACAGAGAGAGACAAACAAACAAATATAGATAGGTAATCTGTCATACATAGGCACAGAAACGAGATAAGCAGATGGTCCAACAGACAGAGACAAACAAACAAATATAGATAGGTGATGTGTTATACATAGGCACAGAAACGAGATAAGTAGATGGTCCAACAGACAGAGACAAACAAACAAATATAGATAGATAATCTGTCATATATAGGCACAGAAATGAGATAAGTAGATGGTCCAACAGACAGAGACAAACAAACAAATATAGATAGGTAATCTGTCATACATAGGCACAGAAACGAGATAAGTAGATGGTCCAACAGACAGAGACAAACAAACAAATATAGATAGGTAATCGGTCATACATAGGCACAGAAATGAGATAACTAGATGGTTTAACAGACAGAGACAAACAAACATATATAGATAGGTAATCTGTCATACATAGGCACAGAAACGAGATAAGTAGATGGTCCAACAGACAGAGACAAGCAAATAAATATGGATAGGTGATCGAACTGACGGATTGTCGAAAAAAAGAAAGAAGCTCAGACAAACGTAGACACTGAGAGAGAAAGTATCATGTGGTGAGGCAGACTGAGTTACAAAGACGAAGTCGGATAGATGATCAGACAGATGGATGGACGAAGAGATTGAGATTGATAGATGGTAAGACAGACAGATGTAGAGAGGTAATCACACAGAAGTAGACATTGAGAATAGGATTAACAGTTGATTAAACGTACGAGGACACTGAAACAGGTAAAGCAGACAAATGTTCTAACAGATAGATACCGAGAGAGTGATAGATACATTTTCAGACATACTGAGACACAAAGACAGGCATAGATAGATGATCAGATAAATGGAGACATGAGACACTGGTACAAAGATGTATAGAGATTAAAACATACTGAGACAATAAGACGAGTATAGATGGACATTATGTTGAAATGGACAGATAGAGAGGCACAGATGAATAATTAGTATGTCAGACAGACAGAGATACTCAGACAGAAATCGGTAGATAGATGTTTGGCGGATAGATACACAAATAGGCAGACGGAGATACAGAGACACAGAGGACGAGATGATCAGATAGACAAAGACACAGAGACAGAGATAGAAAGATGTAAAGATAAATTGAGACACTAAGAAAGGAGATAGATAGAAGATTTAACAGACAGAGGCAGACACTAAGACAGAGATGGATAGTTGTTCAAACAGTCAGAGAAACAGAGACCGAGATAGATAGATAGTAAGACTGACAAACATTCAGGGACAGAGAAAGATAGTAGATAGATGTTCAGACACATGGATACAATGTCATCTAAGGGTATGCTGTTAGACCATCTTAGTTAAAAATCAATGGCTTAAATGGTCAATTGTTTAGCTTTGAAATAAATGAAAGCTTCAAAAAAAATATGAACATAAGAACATATTATTTTACTAGCAATGATACTTAATATGTATAAAATGTTTTACACAGATTCTGCTTGTGAAAATTCAGAGTGCTGTTCTGATAAGCCCTGAAGCCTATAGATAGAAGAAGGGGAAAAGATTCAAAATATCTATGAAATACAAGAAAATGTCAAGCCTTGAAGATGAGAGTTAAGAAATAAATGACAATGTAGAGATACTTAATGAAATTAAAACGTTTTACAAAGTAATGTATTTAAAGCTTTACATAAAACTCATGACAAAGCAAGTCTGAAACAATAGAGGAAGAAATCACTTTTGACAAAACGCAAAAAATATTCAAGGAATCGAAGAATGGTAGAAGCCCGGAGGGTCAGGTGGTTGTGCTGTAAACTTCTTTAAATTTTCCTGTATACTTCTTTAAATTTTACTGGAAACACTTAAATATGCATCCCAACAAAACAATAAATTTCAGTTTCCAAAATAATCTGTCACCTACAGTACAGCACAGGGTCTTATTACTTGCATTCATAGAACAGCCAAGCTTTACAAAAAATATTTCAAAAACAATTACTCAAGACATGATAACCTCACTTTATATTGCTTTTAAAAAAGCATCTAGGACCAACGCAAGAATAATAAAAACAAAACTGTTTCTTGATATCAACACTTATTTAACTGTTTTTTTTTTCAATGACAGGTTCATAGGTGACAAGATGCTCCATAAAAAACACATAAAACTATTGAAAAAGTTTTTGTTCAGATCACTCACTTAGGTTTTAGCAATACATGATGGAGATGGAGTATCCAGACATTTCAAATTGACTTGCCAGTGATAACCTTATATTATAAGGGCTGCAGCATCGAACTCCCAGCCTCATCTTCAACATATTACACTTTGCAAAATGCAAATTATCCTATGAACAAAGCCGACACTTGGCAGGTAGATAGATTCAGTTGGAGAGAAACAATTTCTTAAACGAAAAAAAAAACAACTCAATTCAGGTTCGACACCTCCAATGGTTCCAATACAAAATCTTACACTATCGCAGTAAATTTGATATTAAACAGAATGAAAAATACTAAAATAATTTGCAACAAAAATTCTGAATTCATTGAGCATCTTTTTAGGAGTTGTCTAGTTGAAGGATAATTTTTGGAGGATCTTAATATGAATACAGGAAGAAGAAAATATAATTGGAAATGAAAATTGAACAAACATTCTCTTTCCTCAAAATAGATTTTGAAGCTACAATAGATACATTTGCCATCAAATAATGCTATAACCTAAACACTAAATCTATGCATTGAAATCCAAAAACAGACCTACAAACAATGACTTCCAAAATATGTCATGATACAAAAAGAAAATTTCAAGATCAACGATTCTCTTCAGGTTTTAGAAACAAAATGTCTTCTAGTAATGAAAACTACCCTTTCTCTTATTAGAAATGATGACTGATACATATTTGAAGATGACATGGTGAAGTAAATTGGTATAAAGTTCAGGTAAGTCATTTCATTGCTAATCTGTTAATCCAATTTAGCGATCTATCACTGATGTACTGAAGTAATTTCATACAAAAAAATATCCGCTGCCATGCAGAGCATAAAAGTTTTCAGTTTATTTAAGATAAGATTTAGATAATATGCAGGCCTATTTCTTTGCAGAAAATATTGTCCAGTTGTAGATATTTGATAAAGAAATGCGAACAATCCTTGAAGGCTTGATAATTCAATTGGAAATATAAATAAAAAGCATGGCTGCCCTATCAAATGAACATGTAGGAAGACAACTACCTCGAAGAAATGCAAACCTCACAAAAATAACAGACATATGCTCCAGAGCCATACAATTGCACTTAAGAAAAGCCAACTTTACAACCATGAACAGGTGGGGTAGACCACTATATTAAAGAGTAACAAGTCCATCTCCTCTTGTGCCATACAACTACATTAAAGAAAAGCAAATTTTACAACAACTCTAGATATATAAACTGTAAACCTCTGAGAACAGTCCATTGAACAAAAAGTTTGGCAAAAAAATTTGACAAATTAATAACAGTACAAATATAATCAACTTTCAAGAGCATTTTGTAGCCCATTTGCGTAACTTATATTTAATTTTTTTAACCGCTTGGGACACTGATCTCTTCACATTAAAATTCAGTAAACTTCATTACTGTAGCGGTTTTGGAGAAGATAGCAGAGAAAGAAATCCAAGCTGCCTTTAATAATATAGATAAACAAAAAGAAGCAAGATCAATATATAATTTTCATACTTTTGCACTGACTGATCCTCAATGATATAAAAGTATGGTACTTGTCGTAGAATTTTTTTTTTCACTTTTTCTTCCTGCTTCAAATTTTACATAATTTGTGAAGCAAGTTAAACCTTAATGATAAAAGTCACAGCCTGGCACAAGTGCAGGATTTACGGAGGATTACATATCTCTACAGAGATCATGCATGGTTGTCTGTGTTCTGTGCCAATATACTGTCAATGAATCAGGTGACAAGCTCTTTAATGTAAGAGATCATGACTTTCCAAGATTTTTTATCCCTCGTTGCTTTCAGTGCTTCTGCCACCTTTCATACTTTGACCAAATTTGTTAGTCCATCCAACATATTTTCACGCTGTTTTACATCAATCATATCAGTAGTGACAAGATGTTCTAGTTCCTCCCTTTTCATCAACTGGCCAAAACAGGTCACTTGATGTTTATATATTCTATTTATGAGTAATCTTTTTTGTGTCTGCTGCTCATAAAACTGTTTCATTTGATTTGTTTTGAGTCCATGAGATACATAGTATTTTCCGTGGGGAACCATATTTCTGTTGTAACCAGTTTCTTTTGTATCTGCTTTGAAATTGCCCAGGCCTTACTTCCATTTATCAGAATGGGTTCAATATACCAATCCAGGATTCTTCTTCCTGTTTGAATTAAGGTGTGGTTACTTGTTAATTATGATTTCATTCTCTGAAAACTCTTTTTAATTGCACTTCGATTTACTTAATTTCAGTATCGTTGCGTCCATTACTTGATATTATATTCTCGAAGTATTTGAATTCATCCCTTATAATATACTGCAAGTATCTTAAAAAATCTTTCTTCAGTAAAACCAAGGTGGCATGCAGCATGACAAAAACAAGGGATCTTTGTGAATTCAGTACATTGTGAATTCAGTACATTAGATGCATGTGGAGTTAATCAGTTATCAAATCAACTTAAGGATTGTTTCAGTGTCATTTAAACAAAGGCAATACCAATTTTACAGCACCTTATAAGTTCTCATAACCAGCCTTAAAACTGAAACTTAAAGAATCTACAATGAGAACGTTTTTGTAAAAGATTAAACTCCCTCTCTAATATTCCCACTATATTATTATAAAAAGGGATATCTAATTTTACTCTAATTTATAAAATTTGATTTATAACTCCTTGCAAAAGGACTCAAATTCTATAAAAACAAATTATTTTTACTTAATTTAAATTAATTATAATCCATAATAAATTTTCTTTTAATTATAGTGTCACAAACATATATAATTATAGATTCATATGACAAAATCAAAAACCCAACAATATTTTAGAATTTTAAATTTTTATTCTAATGAATTCCCCCCTTCTACATAATACAAAAACAAAACAATAATTTTAAGAAACTAAATAAATATATCTATAAAGCAAAATCACAAATTATTCCATACTATTTCATTACTATATAATTTATACTATTACATTTCAATTCTTGATAATCCTTTCTTTTTACATCTTGCACCGTCTATGTCTTCTTCCATACACACACCAGTTCTTGTCTGTTCACACACCAGTTCTTGTCTGTTCACACACCAGTTCTTGTCTGTTCACACACCAGTTCTTGTCTGTTCCAGTTTTAGTACTGTTTTGTTGAGTTATCTTTGCTTTATAAATTGTCTTCAAGTTTTTAACAAATAAGTTGAGGTGGCCGATTCTTATCAGCTTTCTTTTCAATATAATGATAAGAGTATTTTTTTTTCTTTTTTGTCTTCATATCACACTCCGTGAGTGGTATTTTCATCACTAGGTGATGTCACTTAGGATACAATGTTCTTTTTTTTTTTTTTTTTTCACTTAGGAATTGAAGTTGGTGTAACAAACCTAAGCCAACCACTGCATTCTTTTCACAAAAATGAAAATTAGGAGATAAAATTTGTTTCTTTTTTTTCAGATTTTTCGGGTACTAATTTTTAGGGCAATAATTTTTCCTGCAACAGAATAGGAAAACAGTTTTTAATTTAGCATCAGCTATTCAATCGTTAATCTATATTAACAACAATCAACATCATGATTCAGACATAATAAAGAAAAACTTCTGAAATGAAATTAATTATTTCTTTAATTCTCTAAATTCGTTATTATTTTACTATTTATGTTAATATTAATTAAGATCAAAATCTTGATCTAGATCTTATAATTTCTCACCTCTCCCGATTTTATCTCTATAGATGTACAATCTCCCTTCTTTCTTCTCGATCAATGCAATGTAAAGGCGAGCTAACTTTCGCGCCGCCTGCTTTTTAATAGGTCCAAGGCTAAAACTAAGGCTAAGGCTAAGGCACATACATTCTCGCTTTTCATTCCCCCACTGCTTATGAACTTCACTCACACCCCCCTATCTCCCCCTACGAAATTACACAATTTCGATTTAAATTTCATTCTAATACAATTAAATCATACAATGGATATACATCATATAGCAATTCCTAGATTCCTAAATTATATTGATGAAATCTTGTGGGTCGTTCCTCACAACAGTGGGCAAAGCATCCATCTGTGGAGGATCCCCAGCGTCGAGGCAGGTAGTACTGGTGGCAGAGCTGCACCGGCGGTTCACCCAGACAAAGAGAAACGTGATAGAGAAAACATTGTTTTAAGCATTTGTTGGTTTAAATGATAAAAAATGTGACACTTCTTCCCCCACATACCCGGAAAAACAACTACACTTTTAAGCTTTATTGTATTCTTTTATTTTTTAAATTAGCATCAAAGGCATCAGAATCTGCTTAAAATGTCACTAATGCAGTTTTCTGTCCCCTTAATGGGTTCTACTTTAAAAGCAAATGGCTGCAGAGATAATGCATAACGGAGCAATCTTGCATTCTTTGTTTTATTCATTTTTAAAAATGTTAACGGTTTATGATCTGATTGAATAATGAACGAATTCATCAGAAGATACTTGGAGAAATGATGTAAAGCGAAAACAATAGCAAGGCATTCTGTCTCTATATTTGGGTAATTGCATTCCCTTTCTAACAATTTCCTGGAAATATAATAGCAAGGTTTTAGAATGTTATTGTGTTTCTGAAGTAGCACTGCACCAATAGCTTTGCTAGAAGCGTCGGCTCTAACAATGAATTCTTTATTAAGATCAGCTATAGCTAAAATGGGATCAGAAGCTAGTGCATGTTTTATTTCCTCAAAAGCTATTTCACAATCTTCATTCCAGACAATTTGATTTGGGTTCTCTTTTTTTAGTAGAGAAGTTAAAGGAGCTATTTTGTGAGAAAAGAAAGGAATAAATTTCCTATAGTAGTTTATTAAGCCACAAATTTTTCTAACATCTTTTTTTGTTTTCGGTCTTGTGAGGTTAAGGATTTTCTCTGTTTTTATTGGATCTGGCTTAATGTTTCCTTTGCCTACTATATGTCCTAAAAAGTTAATTGTTCTGAATCCTATATGACATTTTGATGGTTTCGCTGTAAGGTTTGCTTTCCTCAGAGTTTCTAAAGTCTCTCTTATATGATTCAAATGATCAGTCCATGTTTCACTGAAAATTAATACATCATCAAAATAGCTTGCTACGAATTTAAGATGTCCAAGTACTTTATTCATTGCTCTCTGAAAAGTTGGAGCTGCAGTTGATAGTCCAAAAGGTAGGTAGTTAAATTCCATTAATCCTAGTGATGTTTGAAAAGCAGTATATTGTTTACAATTTTCTTTCAAAGGAATTTGCCAATATCCTTTAGTTAGATCAAGTTTTGTGAAATAATTTGCTCTAGTGATTCTGGTTACCATATCGTCCATTTGTGGGATGGGTTCGTTATCAAATATAGTAACAGAATTCAATTTTCTAAAGTCAATGCACAAACGAATACTTCCATCTGGTTTCGCTACAACTGTAATAGGGCTACAATATGGACTACTAGAAGGTCTAATAATATCCTGTTCTAGCATAGTTTCAATTTCTTTCTCAATTGCATCTTTGGCTCTAAATGGAGTGGGATATTGGTGTACTTTAAAAGGTGTTGTATCAGTGAGTCTGATATCATGTTCCAAAACATTAGTTCTGCCTGCTATATCTGTTAGTGTGTTCTGAAATTTAGACAAAATGTCTCTTATATCTGATTTTTGTATAGGCGTAAGATTTTCGTCTAACTTTATATCTTTGAAACTTTGTGTTGATTTATTTATGAGATATTCAATATTTGCTTCTCTCTCTTCCAATTCTTCTTCTTTAGACATGGGTATAAAAGCTAATGTGGCTAATTTGATAGTATTGTCTGATGGTTTTCTATCATACCATGTTTTTAACAAGTTGGCGTGATAACATCTGATATTGTCATTTATTTTAAAGAAATAGTTGTCACCTTTTTTATTAATAATTTGGAATGGTCCCTGGTAGTTATGGTATATTTTACTATTGTTTTTAGGAAGTAAAATCATTACTTTTTTACCTTTCTTAAATGATCTGTATTGACTATTTTTTCTCTATCACGTTTCTCTTTGTCTGGGTGAACCGCCGGTGCAGCTCTGCCACCAGTACTATCTGCCTCGACGCTGGGGATCTTCCACAGATGGATGCTTTGCCCACTGTTGTGAAGAACGACCCACAAGACTTCATCAATATAATTTAGGAATCTAGGAATTGCTATATGATGTATATCCATTGTATGATTTGATTGTATTAGAATGAAATTTAAATCGAAATTGTGTAATTTCGTAGGGGGAGATAGGGGGGTGTGAGTGAAGTTCATAAGCAGTGGGGGAATGAAAAGCGAGAATGTATGTGCCTTAGACTTAGCCTTAGTTTTAGCCTTGGACCTATTAAAAAGCAGGCGGCGCGAAAGTTAGCTTGCCTTTACATTGCATTGATCGAGAAGAAAGAAGGGAGATTGTACATCTATAGAGATAAAATCGGGAGAGGTGAGAAATTATAAGATCTGGATCAAGATTTTGATTTTAATTAATATTAACGTAAATTGTAAAATAACGAATTTAGAGATTTAAAGAAATAATTAATTTCATTTCAGAA
>JAWDGP010004925.1:0-20940 GCA_033675545.1 Elysia crispata | reverse complement strand
TGCAAAGCCAAAAGCCCTCGATAGTTTTCTTGCTTTTTATCTATGAAGAGTAAGAGATGAAAAAAAATTGGTAAATTTTAACTTTTAGAAACAGTTTTTGGGATTGAAAGAGTCAATAAAGATCTTTGTGTTTTTTTGTTTTTTTTTTCAGAACAATGAAAGCAAATTAAATTCCAAGAACATACCAGTTATCACATAAGCTTTCTACAAGCAATGCCAATGAGAATTTCTCTTTTTTTAGGAAGGGTTTGACTTGAACAGAGAATGTCATCACAGTCAAGGTATAAGAGCAACAGGATTACATAGCAAAGATGAAATAAGATAATTGCCTTGTAGGAAGAGTCTGTAATGGTCTGCTTCACTTTTTGATACCTGCCTATTTCTTCTTCAATATTTGTTTAAAGCTGCACCATTCTGTCTTGAGAGACATGCTTTTACATTTGGCAAGCCAGCTCACGTACTTTTATGCCAATCTCTCTGGTGGTAAAACAGAAGCAAACTTTGATAATTCTGATAGTCAAAGTTGTGAATGTGATGTTTGGCTTTTTCTACAAAATTAGAAGTTTATTGCTCTTAATGTTTGATGCAAAGGTTCATTTGTCTCCTTTTGAAAATCAGCCGAAAAATGTGGAGTTATAACTGTCTTTCATTGGATATATGTTAGAGTGAATTGATAGTGTATTTTTATTGCAAAGAACTTTCCTTAGGGGCCAGCTTTCTCCATGCCCTAGCAGGACCGACTTAACATGTACTTTATACATTTTTAAGATTTGTTAACTTGTTTTAAAGATATGAAGAAAAGACTTTACTCACCCTGTGAAACATTACATTTCCTGCCAATTTGTTTTTTTTTTTTTGGCAGTAAAAGCAAAAAGATAGGAAACATGAGATTTCACCACAACAGAAAGTTCAATACCATTTTGCCCTCCTACTTTGCAGAAAAAAGCCAAAAAGGGAAGCGACTCTGATGATGATGGTGCGACCTTCAGTCCCCCACCTTCAAGGGCTACTGCTGGTGGCCGAGCCAAAGCCCCTGTCAAGTATAACTTCTCTAGTGACGACGACGATGACGACTTTGAGTAGGCTAAATCTGATGGCAGCAAATGGCACAACACACCATGACAGAAGGAAGATATGAAAATACTGCTTGTTTTTTTTTTAAGACTAAGGCTTTCACACATTATTGTTGGACAAGGATAAAAACTTGAATAACCTTGGGCACAGGCATACTGTTTTCCAGAATTTTTTTCAAAGGCAAAACAAAAGCGTTTCAGAAATTTATATTTTTGTTTTGAAGTTCAAATCCAGCCAAGGTCTGGGCGATATGTATCTGAATCACCCTGAATGCCTCACAGATTATTTTTGTATATTGGATACTCATTGAGATTAGGGTTAATGTATGAACAGTATTTTCAACGCCATCTTTGGAACAAGAGATATCGTTTTTAGAAAGAAAAAGAAGAGCAAGCTACCATTTTTTCCCATCCAAGTACAGCTGGAATGAAAACGTTCCTTTGAAATGAATGTAGGAAAAATGTTGAGCTTGGGGATATATTTTCCTTCTCTTGTTGTGACCCCTGGAATTTTCCAATCAAATGAGACAATTTTTTTTATTGTAAATCATGTAAATTTGATAAGAAATCAGTCAGTGCTTTTAGCTTTTCCAATTTATGGAGACTGTGGAAAGAAATGAAGGATGAGAATCTTACTGGCATGTTCTCAAAATTTTTTTCCATAGATTTTAGTTTAAAAAGTTTGGGTGATTTAAATTTATATGTTTTTTCAATTTTTACAAGTAAGGACAGTTCCTGTTGATATTATAAATATTTAAGTTGAGGTTTTTAACACTTTTCTCACCATTTTATTGAGTAATGTTCAATTTGAAACAGAACTCCAAGACAAATCTCAGCCTTTCATGGGTTTTTTTGTTTGTATCCATTAAATAAATCTATTTTAGATTTTTAACCAGTGCAAGTTATTACTTTTAAATAAATGCCAGTGTTTTAATTTAATTTAATTAAAAAGTCCTAATTGCAGGAGTGCAATGCCTTAAGGTACAATGAATCTTACTTGTGTGTATCTAGACTATGAGATTTGATTGTAATTGTACAGTGTTAAATTTTTTTTTAACAATTATTTGTAGGCTATCCATACTTTTCCTCATTATTCATTCTGCAGTCATAGTCCTCACTGTTGTTTGATCGGGCAAGTTGGAGGCATCAACTGGTTTAACCTTCATCAAACTCTTCGTTTACCATGTTGACCACAAAAATGTCCCAATTTGAAACTCAGCTCAACTTTATAATGGTAGGGAGAAGAGTATCATTCTTTTCAGACAAATTTTAAAAATATGAATTTTTAAAAATGACATAAATCATCTCATCATGTAGTTCATGAATCATGAAAATTTTTAAAATGATCTGACTGGAACTCATCGTCTGCTATGTATATATTTATTGTCTTAAACTGACGCAAATCATTTTCCATATCATCTAAATGTTGTGTTTTTGTGTCTTGTAAAATACCATGGCTGGAGACTGTTTTGAAATAAACACTTTTGTCTCCCAACCAAATGTTCAGAATCTTGTATTTTATGTTTTGAAGTGTTGAGGCAGTTTCTAGAACTAATTTGATGAGATTTGCCTGGTAGAACTAGAAGACTGTAAAACTGAAGTGAAGACAAAGTGGAAGACATGGATGGGACCTAGCCTGCTTTAATTTTCTTTTTTGTCGCTTTACTTCATAGCTTGTTGGGAGTAAGATTTTAAATTTAAAAAATATGCTTGCAAATCGTAGGCCTACTGGCAGTGTCTTTTGGTTTCATTAATTATTTTAGGATCATTTATTTTGAATATATATATGAAGTGAGTTAATACTGATACAGAGGAATTACTAGATAGCGACCCTTATCTAAAAATCGAAGAGAAAATAAGCAAATAAAAAAAATATTGTGTTGAGATTAACACAATTGATTCGAACATGAACCCAAAGCAATTTAGTATAGGACAATGAATGCTGCCGTAAGTGCCATAATGGGCCACAATGACTTTTACACAGTGTAAGTACAGTTACTGTGTTCGTTAAAATCTGATAATTAGTTATCAAGTTTCCATTTACAATGACACTCGCCTAGGGGATACTATCATATCGATCAAAAGTTTTACTGTTATCCAAAATAAAGTCAATGCATGTATTGTATCCAGCTATGGGAAAGCATACTAGTACTACTACCTGTAAAACTTGCTTGTGCTTAGGCTGAATTTGTACATTTAAAAAAAATGAAAAAAAATTCTTGCTATTGATCCACCTTGGTGGACAGTTCTCAGCAAAGTAATTTCCACAGGGACTTAAGGCTGTTTGGGTTGCTGTCAATGACGACATCAGTCAGTATTCAAGAGATAAATCTGATTTTTGCAGATCAGGTACATGGAGAGAACGATTTAACGAGACACAACATGTTTCTAAGTGGATTCCATTTCCATTGGTTGACTTGCGAAGCTTTACCTTTTTAAAGAGAATGCTATATGAAAGGAATAAAATGCACAGTATCCATCCGCAGGCAAAATAGACTATTATTCTTTATGTGTAGCCTAATGATCAGGTATCGAGCAAGTAAAAGAAAGATTAGCACTTTGGTTGCAGTTCAATACGAATCCTATGACGCAGAGAAAAAGAAAGTGAGAGAAATAAAGGGAGTGTGTTTATGTAAGGAATAAACTTTAAAATGTAATTTATGATTTACTTGCCTTGCAAACAGGTGAGTTATAATTTATGATAGTACACGTATCACAATTCACATGCTTTGTTTTGCAAAAGAAAACTTCAATTTCAATCTCACCTTTTACGAGATAGGGAGCAAAGATTGCCAAATCGAAAGTAATTGCCATACATGTATTGCCACCAGTCAGGCTCTAAAATCGGTATGTGATGTCTTTAACTCACTTGAGTTGATCCCAATATTCAAACTTGCACACCAGTCTATGTACTTGTGTATTCTAATATTAGTAATAACTTGACTTCGATGACTTTCTGGACTTCTATTTAATTACCACATGAAGAGTATTTCAAGTAAATCAGTAGGGGATGTCTTCAACTTGCTTAAGTTGATCCCAATATTCAAACTTGCACACCAGACTATGTAATTAGTATTAAATTGATGCCTATGACTTTTTGGACTTTTAAGTTTTATAGTTTTAACACACGAGGAATTGCTTTATTTCGTGTTATTTTACCTCTTGACTCGTCTGAGCATCTATCAAGACGACCATCCAGGTGTCCCTTGTGGCTGAATTCTCTGAGTGATATTTCTGGTGATCATGTTTTTCTCGTGGTCAACTATTCCTTTGAGACGTGCCTGCTAAGAGAATTTTTTTCTTTTGAAGTGTCAACATCGCTACTTGTAAGAAAAGAAAAGGGCAAACAAAACTAGAATATAATCAATAGAGAGAAAGAGAACTACAAATGTATATATATAAAATGATGTATTACGACAATAGAGTTTAAAAGATAGGTTGGGAGAGTTTACAAATATAATTTTAAGTCATTTTAACCTGTAAAAGGAACACGATATAACAAGCTAACAATGCAAATTTATGTCAAAACTGGAGAAAAAAATGATCTAATTCAATGTTGCCTCCATAGAGATTCTAATATATGAAATCTAAACTGTCCCACAGGTTGTTGTTTGTTTTTTGTTTTTTGTTTTTTTTTGATGGATTTAATAATAAATAAGGAGAAAGAAAGAAAAAGTGAAAATTGATGTGTAACAGTGTATGCAGTGGAAAAGAGGTATTGGAGAGTTAGAGATACGCAAGAGAATAAGTGGATAGAAATATATTTGTTGGTTATTTCTTTCAATTTAGCACGCCACTTACATGTAGGATAAGTTATAAAGTAGGCCCATGGCGAAATATAATGGTATAAATATGGATTAAAGTGAACTTCATTACAGTTTCTAGGGTCAATTTTTTTTTAATGAAGTCGTGAATGATAAAAAAAAATTATGAATAAGATATAGATTCCCCCTCTCCTAATTTTAAGTAGACGGATCTGCACCTATCATCATGATTACCCAGGGCTTGGATAATAGAATAGTTCAGTCTTGGGCAAACCAATTGAAAAAAAAAATGTCATTAAAGTCCTTAGAAAAACAGACGCAGACTGACGGGCCCGCCTTAAGAATGAGCAGGGTTTGTAGTTTTCAAATCGGTAATTAGAAATCTTTTTACATTTGTGTAAGGGCCAACTGCTAATGCTACTGCTGCTGCTGCTGCTGCTGCTGCTACTACTGCTACTACTACTACTACAACAACTGCTGCTTTCACCGTAAAGAACATAGTGCGGTGCTTAATATCAAATGCCCAATATGAATCAGCAACAAGTCTTTCTAAAATAGATAAAGTAAAGTACCAATCAGCCTCACTCTACAATATACTAACTGAAGCCAGATGACTTTTCGAGCACGTCTTAAGGCAACACTCCAATACACCAACCAACAATTGAACAAAACAATGATACGATATTTCAAATAAGAAGCCACAGAAAGAAAAAAAAGCAACCCAAAAACATCTATTGTATCCACTCCCAAAAATTTCAAAAGACTCTCCAGCATTTTCAGACCTTGTTGCCCAGGGTTGTGGAAAAGGGTGTCTGTGTGGATGGGGGGGTGTTTGTGGATGACTCAGCAAACGAGCCTCAAGTATCTAACTACATAAGAACACTTTTAATTATATGGTGAGCATCACAATGCCATCATGGGTGGCTTTACCGCCACCTCAAGTTGGTTTTGATTCCCGTTTCTTGATTTTAGTATTAAATTCAATCATAAAAATATTTGGTATGCTACAAAATTTGTTTGACTTGTTTCTGTGTTCACTTTACCGCTGAAATAAAGAAAACAAGAGTTATGCTACGTGGTATCAAACAATCTGAAACATTTAGCAAACTTTCGTTAATGATAATTATTGTCTCAATCTATGCCCACCTAGATGTTTCCCCATGATGACGGTGATAAGCCGTACCCAGTAATCAAAGTTAGATCTATATTTCGACGCCAGATCTGGTCGCAAATACAAATAACCTTTAAAAGAACGTTAACTTATCTATGTTGATCATTATAAAAATTTCTCATAATATCGGCATATTTTTGTTGAAAAAGAATGAGATTTTGAGGTCTTTTGTTGAAATTTATTATGAAATGTGAATGCAGAATTGATAGGCCCCGCTGCTAGATTACTTTCATCCTGGATTCCTCGTAAAAGCATCTTATGTTGGTCCACAGCATATTTTTTCCGCATGCAAAGTCTGGTGTAATTTTTTTCATTTGACATTGCGCTCCTGTGAGAAATGGTATTGGTGTCAATGCATTTGAAGGGTCTAGGCTCGTCAGTGTTGGATTTACCAGCAAGGCAATCACTCTGATTCAAGTGATAGCTGAACTCTTTTTCAGATTTCGAATTCTTTTTGAGAAACAGTAACAAGAGTTGCTTTATCTAATCACATAGACTAATTATCGGAGAGTTGTTTTATGTTCATAAATACCGGCCAAAAACAACAACGGTGCAAGACTGTTTTATACAGATTTTTCATTGTACTTTTTGTCTTACCATTTGTTTGTTTTGTTTGATATAGTCAATTAAAAGATAAATTAGTACAACATTCTTTCTTATTGACTGTACAATATAAGTTCAGATTTATTATTCTGTCACTTGCAAGTTTACCCAATACAGACACTGAATTACGCCTTCAAGCAAGTAACATCTTAAATTGACACATTTACTCTTAACTATATTTCCACGATTTCACATAAAAAGTGTTCAGCTTTTGATTGCAAAACTGAATGACGTGGAAAAGTGACTGAGATCTAGCAAATTTTAAGCAACATATTTTGACAAGCATTATCATGTGTTTGGATCCGAATTCACTATATAAAAATTTCATAAATTATATTTGCCATTTTGCTCAGGACTTAGGTCCCAGATAAATTTCTTTACAGCATAACACAGCAGCAATTAACCACTCAGCCTTTCACTCAGTTCACAATTTAGATTGGACCAAACCAAAAAGAAAAATAAGATTTCAACTCTTTAATAACAAAAATAATATTTGCAACATTTCTACATTAAAAGATTACAGTACAGTGTTCAAAGAAAAGAGAGTCTTTAGCAGGACTTAATGAGTAACACTCAACATGAGATCTTTGGAAGCAAAATAATCTGAGCCATGGCAATATTGGTTTAACTTTAGGATTGATATATTTATTAGAAGATTGAGATAAATAAATATTATTAATATCGCTAAACCTTGCTTTGCTAATTTGATTAAAAGATATGCCTTTTCGCATCTTTACTGGTAAGACTGTTTACCACTTCACTGCAGAGATAAAACTGTACTTGTAATAAAATTGTGAAAAAGAAATAATAATAAAAAAAATTCGCTATCAAGTGGTTGACTTTTCTAATGGACTGACCTAACTTTCTTTTAATAACACAGTAAAATAATACAGATTTCTGTCCTGTCAAAAAACAACGTGAGGGGAACCAATTAAAAGGGAGCATGTTGTTATAGCCCTAGACTGGTATATCTATCTCTCGCTCTCTCTTGAGTTACCTGCAACTGTTCAAATGATAATTCATTATTACAAATGTTCAGGTGAATTGTACAAAAAAAAAACAAAAAAAAAAAACCCAATATTGATATAAAATCGAATGTTCATTTCCCATAATGAAACATTCATGGTTTTCTTCATGAAATAGCAAAAACCTTCGTTAAGTTACTGCTGAAATTATTTTTCTACCTGACAGAAGGCAAATCTCAAAAGCAGAAGCAAATCTTCTTTCCCTTAACTTTCTACAGAAGAGAACAGGAAGGGGATTTCCTTTAATAGAATTTAAATATATGGAAACAAGGCTTATGTAATTCATATCTTTACACATCACAAATACACGCATCAACTCTTATCACAGTCAAGGAAAAAATAACATTATTGCACAACACAGAGTTACGGTGTAAAGACAAGTGGGGAAAAAAGGTACAAATTTTAAAAAGAATGTAAATTTGTGCCATTTATTATTTCCGTTCATGCTTTTTTACCCCCTACCCCCACCACCTCAAACAGTTTTTTAAATTCATTCTTAAATAGTTAATTCTGTTTCACAATGAAACCTTCATTTAAAAAAAAAAGCCAACTAAGTTCAAAGATTGAATCATCTTACATCAAAACAATACTTATATCACAATTATTTGCTTCATATTGCACATTTTCTCAAACAAGCAAATAAAAATGATATGCTAAATGGTGCGAAATATTTCATGACCAGGATTAAATTCAGTAGGATAGTGTGAGAAATTTTATTCTTTCATTCTCCCTCCATCACCTTCCATATAAAAATTGACAATTCTTAGTTCTCTATCTCTGTACTCAATCTTCCCTTCTTTAGCTCTGTCAACTATCCGCCTCCCTCCACCCATGTCAAACATTTTCTATTCTCTACCATCCATCTTTTATTCCTCATCTTCTTTTGTGTCCTTCCCATCCTCATCTATCTATTTTTTTCTTTATTCAGTACCTTTGTGCCATCTCTTCCTCCATTCACCATATTATTTTTACCCGCCATCCTTGATCCATTATTATGCATTCTCAAATTCCATCCTGTCTTTTGCTGATCATATTTTCGTTTTGTTTGATGACGCCATTCTTTGCTTCACACCTCCTTCATTGCTAAAATTTGTTATGCTTCTCTCTATTCCTGAGAGAACACACTGGGCATCAGTATAAAGAAGTACAGTTTGATTGCTCAGAATTGCCTCCCCATCAATAATGGCAGGAGTAAGATTTTTCAGTTGGATAATATGACCAGGGTCCAGCTGTTCCTGATATGCACCTGAGCTTGCTGGACCATGGATTGTGGAGCTTCACAGAAAATGTCGACTTCTTTTCCACTTTCATCTCTGGATGTTTGAAAGGTAACCCCTATCAGTTGGGGAGGATAGTATTCACCACTGACAGATCCCGGAGGTGGTGGATGCTGTTGAAAACTCATCCATCATCAGCAACAGCAGGCGTTGTTGTTACGTTGGTGTCCGGGCCTGAAAAAAGATTAACAAATGGACTGTTCTAACGAGGAAATATGAGGACAGAAAAATGAACTAGAGTTTGTTCTCTGATTTTCCCACACTATCTTTCAGTAGAAAATCAAATGCTAAGAATTTTGCAACAAATCAGGGTGAAAAAGAGAAGTTTTACTGCAAAATTGTATCAGTCTTGTAACTCTATCAGGTATAAATTTCAATGCACATTCAATTTCAGATACTATTGAGCCCCATGAGGATTAAGACTGGATTGCTTTTATAAGATTTGATCTAATCTCTGTAAAGAAACCTGAGTCCTAACAAAGGCTGTCAAGTGAATGCTTGCTCAGCTCTATGATGTAAAAAAGTAAACAACAGAATGTCTCTGATTTGTAAAATGTTTTCTTGGTTTCTTGAGATCTTACTTAGAGACGCACAAGAGAAGAGAAGTATGGTTTTATTAAAGGTTGTACCAGTGCCTGACACTGACCTCAGCTATTTGCTTTTTGAGCTGCTCATTATCATTTAGATTCCTCTGGTGTCTCTCCCCTTCTTCGTGTTTGTCCAGGGAAGCAGTCAGACTCTTGACCATCTGACCATCCCTCTGCGGATGTTGCAGGATTTCTTTACTCTAGACTGAAGGAAGGAATTTTTTTGTGCAAATGTTAGAGAACCTTGGTACAGATATAGCAGTATCATTCAAATTTTGCTTAGAAAAAAAGAGAGGGCAGATTCCCTAAAAACAGACCTGTCACTCTCCAAGGAAATTTAAATCTGAATGATTCTGTCAAAAAATCTGAATCTGCCCCAAAACATCTGAATGACTCACTTTATTTTGCCTTCTACAGCATACATTACAAAACACATTATGCCGTATGGCGTATTTGATGAATCTCCATTCATCAGTGTAGCTCTGAATTGTGATAAAAACAAGGTTTCTTAGCTTGTAATTCTTCCATGGTGAAAAATCCTAACTAATCTTGAAATCTTTTTTTTCCTATACCTCTCTCATTTTAAATCAAGTACTTTATAAATGCCTTAGAATACTTAAAACTGGTTCAGTTAATTGGGTGGCATTGGCATTATGCAGCATTTGATAAATTCATAAAGAGCAGAGCTGCCAACCTTGCTCATGTGGGAAGTATACAACATGACTTCAAAAGGTTTATTTATAAGGAGTACTCCAGCACGAAAGGAGGGGAAAAAATGACAGATTTGATGCTCTTTTTCTGATTTTAGATAATTTTTTGCATGATCATTGGCCTTTCTCATACTTGACTTGCAAAATAAAAAAAAATTAAGAATTTTGATGGACCCAACTGTTGAAAACTTAACCAGATACTGTATTTCATGGGGAACAAATTGACAATTTGCTGGAAAGTTGTAATATTTTATTTTACAAATAATCTAGAGAGCGTAATCCACTCTATTGTTCAATCACTTCATTGAAAAACAGGTGAATTTTAAGTACAAAAATTACGTTGTGACGGTGAGACTAGTTAAGCATGATTTAGAATTAGTATTATATGTGATCTACTTCTAGATCTAAACTAGGTAAAATAATCAAAATCTTGTACAGATTGAAAATCCCAAACAAGAAATCTTATCAGATTTAGATCTAGACATGGTTTTTACTTTTTATAAACCTATGTAATTGCAGAGTCCTGTGTCTTGTCATCTTGATTTACTCTAGGGCCTAGTTCTTATTAGGATTTCTCAATCAATCTTGATAACTGACAAGATCTAAAAAAAAAAAGAGCTGTCCTGTGGTAGAAATTACTCTTAGAAGGTAAAATAAGAATAACCCTTCGCTGGAAATAACGGCGAAGTCTAGATGTAAAGATAGACAGGCGGTGAAACGCAGATGAATAAATGATAAAGCAAACAACTTGGCAGAATCAATATTCAAGGTGATTTCAAATAAAATATTAATACCAATTTCGATACTGCATTTGATTATATATAATAAAAAAATCGATATCCATATAATAAAATTACATTGTGGGTGTTCATTTTTTTGTGAAGGCTGTCTATTGATCTTAGAATAAAAAGACAACTGAAATGTTTTTAATTGTGGAGGTGAAAACTTAGTTTGGAAAAAAATCTGATTATTTCCTAAATATTCGGAAAAGGACAATATTTCCATAAAAAATCGGAATGATTCAGATTAAATGGAGTCGGAATGAGTGGCAGGTCTGCAAAAGTCATAGGTTTCAGGTAAGACAGACATACTTCTTGGGGATCTGTATAGATTGAGATTTACATTCGAAATGTCTGGGTATAACCTGGAGGAGGAGAGACTGTAGATTGACTATTGATGTACAGTTTTGGGAGTTATAACGCTTATCGTTTTTAGACAATAAGAATTGTGCAAAGCACTGACATAAGCCTGAGAAGCTTATCATTATGTTTTCATTTTATACTGCAGTGGTTTGCACCTTCTGAAGATCTTCTTTGCAACTGACAATGATTATCAGGCATACCATCTTTGTCATTTATCCATTCTGGTTTAGATGGTCATGGATTTTGCTGATCATCTTTGATGAAGAATAAATTTTCCTGATAAAAATTTGCAAGTCCTTCAAGGACATCTAAAACTTATGAAGTCACATTTCCACAGTGAGATGAGTTGCAGACTTAGCGTCAGCCGGATTGAGATTTTCATGCTTGTTTGTTGAGAAATACCCAGGATTGGTTGCAAAGGGTTTATTTTTAATGCACTGGAGACTGAGCCTTTTCCGGATCAAAAGTCTGAGGTTTTCAAAAAATCAAAGACAACACTTCCTCAAAATATATAGTCAAAGTTTTAACACATACTACAGATCTAAATCAGAATAAAAAGATCCAAGAATCAGAAAGCCATTACCTTTTATAGCTTTTTTATGATTATCTAAAATTGTGTTGTAATTCGATGTTCGCCAAAATTAAAAAAAAAAAAAAATTCACATTATTCATTAAAAAAAAAAGTCTTGTGCATTTTGTTCGTTATCAGATCTGGGCAGCAATAAGAAAGATGAAACAAGGCAAAGCAACAGTGAAACTTTTAGAAGCACTTGAAGACTATGGAACTAATAAGATCACAACATTACTCGATGAAATCTATGACTCAGGTCAGATTCTACCAGACATCTCCAAATCTGTATTTATAGCACTGCTAAAGAAACCAGGGAAAAAACAGTGCCATTGCATAGAATGATCAATTTTATGAGTCATATCACTAAAATATTTCTCAGAATCATGATGATGTGAGTCAGAAACAAAATCAAACCACAAATAACAGAGGAATAGAGTGGAGAGAAAAGGTACAACAAATGCAATCCACACCCTTCGAACTATGACTGAACGAGCTCTGGGAGTAAAGAGGTACATCTGTGCTTCATTGACTACACCGGGGCATTTGACAGAGTACAACATGATAAGATAATCACACAACTTACACAGTTGAAGATAGATGGAAAAGATCTGTGTATGATCAAAAACATGTACTGGGAAAAAGCATCCGCAATGCGAGTGCATGGGGAAATCAGCTCATTTAAAAAAAAATAAAGTGCTGTGTCACACAAGGATGTGGGCTTTTCCGAGACGTTTTCTCTCCCTACAGTGAAATTTTTATGCGAAACCTGGAAGGATATCCAGGAATTAAAGTAGGATTGCACAATGTAAACAACTTGAGACACTGTATTAATTCCAGAAACTAAAGAAGACTTGCAACAATTATTAGACATCATGGACAAAGAAAGCAGAAAGAAAGGGTTGAAACTGAATAGCAAAAAGACACAAGTAATGGTGGTCAGTCGAGGCAATGAGCGTCCACACATCAACACGTTCACTGACTGGTATAAACTCAAGCAGGGGGATCAATTCAAATACTTGGGTACTTTAATATAAAGTGATGGATGCAACTACACTGAAATTGCATCAAGAATAGCGCAAGCAAAAAAGACTTTCCAGAAAATGAAATCAATACTACCAAGTAACCACATCTCAATTCACACAAGAAGAAGAGCCCTGGAGTGCTATATTGAACCCATTCTGATGTATGGATGCAAGGCCTCAACAATTTCAAAACATGCAAAAGAAACTCAATGCAACAGAACTGTGTTGCAGGAATCTCACCGACTGTCAAGAAATCAATTGAAACAATGTTATGAGATGACTCATTAATAAAATTAGTAAATGCCAGGTAACCTGTTTTGACCATGTGATGAGAACTGAGAAACTAGAACATCTTATGACAACTGGAATGATTGTAGGAAAACACAGTAGGGGAAAACAGCCTGAAAAGATGTTGGATAGACTAACAAAGTGGCTCAAAGTAGGACAAGTGACAGAAGTCCTGAAAGCAATGAGAGATAGAAATACGTGGAAGTTCGTGATCACCTACGCTAAAGAATATAGCACCTGATTGATGCGTTCAAAAGAGAATTTCCCTTTTCGTTTTACTAGATTTGGATACAGGGTTCAATCTAGCCATTTTACTTAATTTCCCCTTCTCTTCATCTTTTATTATGTTCGTAATGGTGCTAGATGTAGAGATTGATAGCTCCTTTCGGTTTGACTTCAATAACTCAAAAAGTTATCGCTCACATTTGGAAATACAATGGTGACTGCACAGTAGGCCCTACGAGACTGTTCCCACAGCAGCTGCGAGCATAGTTCTAGTCCCAAAAAACTTTGGTCCACTGCTCTCAGGTGGGGTGAGAATCTGCTCAGCAATCAAAAAAAAAAACTGCTTGGACAGTTGTGTGAGGCGCTTCCAAAGTATGTAAAATCAACAAATCAATGCTGCTATTATTGCATACAACAATTAAACTGCCATAACAATACCTTTGGGACAATGATGAGGCCCATGGACATGAAGCTGCAAAACACAATAGCCAGAGAGACGAAGTAAAAAAAAGTCTTGCTTTCCAGGTTGCTGACTGGGGCAGTAATAACACACAGCACCTGTGATGTTTCACATAAGTAAAAAAAAAATCACTTATTTAGTTTAATGTTAAGAAGCAACCTGTTGAAATACTTCTTATAAAATACTTGAGCCTACAAAAATAATAATAACAAAAAAAAATGAACAAGTATTCTGAAGTACAGGCCTATCAAAGCCAGTTCAATAACAAAAAAAAAATTGCTAATAAGCTAAAATGTGTCTTGTATATGCTGAAATACACTAAAATTATTTAAATTTTTTAAAATATATTCATAAATTATGGTTTATGAAAAATTTCTAAAGTTTTAAAGAAATAAACAGCCAAAGTGTTAACTATATAATTTTTTAGATGCTCCAAATAAAATATCTACTTCAAAATGCTTATTAAAATTCAATTAGGCATTTTTTGGAGTCTAGGAACATTTGGGATCTTGATACTGGAGTTTCTTTTGTTTAAAAATATTTGTATATCGTGTCAGGTCTGGAAATAAATAATGAAGCATACCTTCAACACAAAGCAAGTAGCAACATAAAAAATTTACATTGCAATGTCTAAAATAAAAGGTAAACTGGCCATTCTTTTTAAAATCTCATTTACATGACAGCTCACATATCAAGGAAAATTTGATAGCAATGGTAATACTTCAAAAATGTTTGTACAGTAAAAATTTGAAATTGATTCAATGTAAATTGGCGATCTGGTCTCAATTTGACATCTACTAATGATTTTAATTAAAAGAAAACTTTAATAAAAAAGACTCCCCTCCGTTGTTGGAATTGCATGACTCTTCCTAGACTTAAAAAATGTTTTAAATAATTAATATGAGTCATTGAGAGTTTTTAAACGAAAAGCCATTTAAAAAAGTATCACCTTAGTTAGCTTGTGATGTTTACACAACTGCTGATTTCTGTGACTAAGGCTGCTGGCTTCTATATTTTCTCAACAGCAAAAAACCCTGTGGATTCCAAGAAAGCTTTTTAGGTTCTAATTTATCTTAAATATATATAAAAATTGAAAGCATAGAAGTTGCTTACAGTTCCTTGCCACAAAATTGTAGATCTGGAGTCATTGACCTGTTGAACTTTAAGCCTCACACTTCGGGTCTCATGTCCAGGAAGATGCCAAAGATGAGTAGGATACCCTTGTTGCCAAACACAACTGTTGGACGCAGAGAAACAATCACAGATGAAAGTTGGTAACAGAGTCTAGGATTATGAACACAGATCACAGATCGATAGAATCTGTCTATTAGAAGGTATTGTGATCAGCACAGCATGGATCATTATTTTGCCAATGGATAGAAAGAACAGTTGAGTTTGAAAAGCCAATAGACTAGGGAGTATTTCTACACTGATAATTAAAACTGATTGTATCAGTACAGTCAATCCTCTATTTAAATGCTTAGTCAAAGATCATGCAAGGTCTAAAAAAAATGAAATAAGCAAATATATCAAGACATATCAATAAGGTATAAGATCTACACACTATACGTAGACATTTAAATACTGTCATGAAATACTATTAAAAAAAAAAAAGATTGTTTACATACATTCAAAGGCAGACAACATTTTTCAAAATATTTCTCTTCATTTCCTCTACATCCTTTTACTTCCTGTTATTATAATTTTTCTTCAATATTTCTTTACATTCCAAATTGTTGAACCTGAATGAAGATAATTTTTTTTGCAACTTCTTTTCAAATTTACAACCCATCTTATCACATCGCTTGACTATTATCTTGACCATGTGTTTTTGCTGAAACTTTAATTAACCTGTGTCACATGCTAGCACTGAGTATACAAATACCAAACCTCTGCTTAAAAAAAAATTGGACTTACTGGTGAATTGTTCACCTGAGTCCACGCAACGGTTTTTTCTTTTGGGAGGAGGGAGAGGGGGTAAAGTTTAGCAAAGAGTAAAATTTCTTCCGTCAGTGTATTTTCCCATTTTTGTGCCAGGAACTATAACATTGTCTGTTGAGCTATAAACCATGAGCTCTGGTTAAAAGTACCCTATGAAATGTCTAATACAACATAATCATGGTTGCTTCTGTTAGAATGACTCTGTAACAGACTTGTTTAAGTGAGCATAGTTTAAGACTATTTCAGTTTTATTTCCTTTAATGACTTAAATCCTTTTTAATATGAGCATTGTAAGAAATTATCTTTTTGTGATTTGCGTGTCAATGTCATAAATAACAACATCACTCTGTTACACCATTTGGAAACATCCATACAAAAATTCTGACGTTGAAATTTGAATTTTTCACACTTTTATCAGAGTGTAAAATATATCTTTCTTTTTTTAAAGACATCTTCTGTCCTCAGTTCCAAGCTTCACTTCTACTTTTTGTGAGCCAATTACTTTAGATTATTGTATTGAATTACACACTTTCAAGATAAAGCTTTTAAAGTGTTTTGAGCACTGACAAATAAGATGGTTATACTGAACAGATAAGTAAAGTATTCCATAATGTTTTAATTCTGTCTACGTACAGCTCTTCACCGCCTGTATAGCTTTTATACCTTGGCTTGAAAAATAATTGCAATTTGTAGCAAATTTTATATGTTGGCTAGCTGAAGTATGGCAGATAATGCTAAAGTAAGATTTCTATCGAGCAAGATAATTGAGTTTCAATCCTGGAGAAAGACTTTTTTTTTGGTGACACTATTGGAGAGATTGAATGGAATTCATGAAAATTTCATGATCATGCTTAAGAAAAAGAAGAGGAAGAAGACATTGATGATGATGGTGTTGGAAATGACAGTGCAATACTGATAATCATAAGTGATATAGATATTTTTTTACAAGCCACGCACTCTCTTCAGTGAAAACCTAAGTGTTTTTTCCTCTTTATACATACTTGGCAGCTGCATTGGGGAAGGCAAAGGCCATAACCCATACAACATCATATGTCACAGGGGCCTCGGATTAGCCTGTGATGTGATGAGACTTGTGTCAGGCATGTTGAGCATCCTATCCAGGAGCTCCGTAAAGTGCTGAGTGGTCAGAAGGAGAAAAGTATGAATGGAATACGGTGGAATAGAGAGAGGAAGAGAGGAGGAGGAAGGAAATGTTCTGGTATAAAGCTGAGTATCTTTTTTTAAGGATCATCCGAAAGAATTAATGACTCACAGCTCTTACGATAATTTATGAATAGCTTGTTTACGAGAAAAAAAAAACGTGCAACAATAATATGACACATAACAGTAAAGAGCCTCTATCTCCCATCTTTCAAATGAGATGGATAAACTCATTCCCACTGTCTCTGCTAAGCAAAAAAAAAATATTTATCCTGATGCAGTATAATGGTTTCAAGAGATTTTCTCCACTTACAGACTAGCATGCCAACCTGTGTGCTTCTCTAATGTTTGAACAGTCTCCTCTGCCACGTAGCATGCCTAAATCTGCTACTAAATAACTTGAAAAACTTAAGGGACTGGAACGACCTTCAAAACTGAACTGTGAAACAATATATCTAAAATTTATCTAACAGACCTCAAGTAGTCACAATGCCTAAAATCCATCTTCCGAAATCCCACCTCCTCCACTCCACACTCTACTTACCATGCCAATTTCTGTCATGCTTGGCTCCTGGTGCAGTATGATACAGACTCTATGGTGAAGTGACCCTCAAGGGCCGCCTCTAGCTGGTCCACAGTGCATATGTGGCGATTGTCCTTGACCTTGTACCAGTTGTGCGGGTACCAACCAAGATGAACCACACATACCTCTCTACATAAAGTTTCTCCTTACAAGCCTGGGAAAATCAAATGTAAGGATACAGTGATACAATGGCATCCTTGACAAATGATAATAATAATAATAATAATAATAATAATAATAATAATAATAATAATAATAATAATAATAATAATAAGTGTTGGTCGAGACCTCATTAAAACAGGACAAGCCACCCAAGAAAACAAACCTCTGCATGTAAAGGGTGCATGTATATAGAATCTATTTCTTTTAACTTATAAGCATAGTAAGAACAGAGAGATTTTTTTTTCTTCAGCCCACCATTTCACTCAACACTAGTGTTAATTAAACTGTCCTAACTGGGCCAAACAGTCAAATGATATAGCTTACTTTGGCTGTTAAGGTTTAAATTTACTTTGGTAATAATTTGGCCTATACTTAGGGAGGCATTGGTGTTGGTCCCGATATACTGACAATCACATGTTGTAAATCATAGATATGTATCTTTACCAGGGACTTAACGCCTCGCCTGCCCCTGCCAACTTTCAAATCCCGGATCTCCCCCGACTTAGGGCTATATTATAAGCAACGTAAGCTTCAGCACCACCCTGTTGTTTGGACTATTTTGAGCTCAATCGTTGCTCTGTTTCAATTTCATGCAATTAAATTTCAAATAGCAGATATAAAAGAATGGTAACCATCATCACCAACTGAAGACTGCTGGCTATATCTATGTCTTCATTGTCCTCACGTTTTGTTTATAGGTCTGAACAACGTGATAACCCCAGCAATCCTTTGACGCGATAAGGCGCCAATATACGCTTCTCACTCTTGCAAAATAATTCGTCGAAAAATTTTACTATGCTTACTACAAGCTCTCGTGTTAACAAGCATGGCGCTCCTTGTAAGCAAGTAAGAAGGTTTTTCATTGGTCTGTCTCTTCAGCCCCACACTAACGTTGTTGCTGGACTTTAGCAGTGCCTTGTCGTGAAGAATGCTTGGTGCCATTTCAGTGTAATTTTACAGCGCGTTGGGGGTTAAGCCCTAAAATTTGGCGGCCTTGCCTATCGGCTTGATACAGTGACCTAGAATAAATTTCCAGTGAAAAGATCGTCTCTGTAACGCATTATTTTGCCAGACTCGACGCCATAGTGATCCAGATGTCACACATGTACATGTTTACAATTTACTTGATACTTAAAGCATCTGTAAAACTAAGCTACATTTAAAATTTTATGAAAATATAATTCCTATGATTTTACATATACATCTCGACACAATGAATCTAAGAGTTGACTATTTAATATTTGCTTCACAATCGCTTCAGTTCTCTGGCTCATGACGATAAGCTTTTGGACATGTTTAAACAATTATTGATGTTACCTGACAAGTAAAATGGGTCAATAAAGTTAGTCTTATTTATTTTTGTTCAGCCCCACTAAACTCCAAATCGTCGAGACGCCACTGGCGTTAAAACATTATCTTAAGCCAATCCTTGCTTTTGCATGGGCTATGATACATCGTTAAGTTCCCACGCTTCTATCCAATAGAAAAGTTCTTAAAAGTTGCGTGTCTACCGCTACACGGTTAAGAACAATGTTTACCGAACAAATTAACGTTTGCAACTATCTCAGAATGAAGAGATCGTATTTAAAAGCCAACCACATCTGTCACCCTCTATAATCAGCATTTCTGTGTTGGAGTTTTACCTTGATATCCACAAAGTGCTCTCTCAAATTTATTCTGTCCTGATTTTGCTAAGGTTGCATTTTGGGCTCTTAAAACCGTATTAACATCGCCTAGCAGCAAATCGTAGATTTTTTTTTTTTTTTTTTTTTTCCCCCCCCCCCCCCCCCCCCCCCCCCCCCCCGGGGCGGGGGGGGGGGGGGGGAAGTTACGGTCACCGAAGTTTCAATAAACATGAAAGGAAAAAAAAATAAAGAGGAGAAAGAAAATATGTACATTAAAAATTGACCATTCTCTCTTTGCAAGACTGAAAACTTTTTCACCGCCTCTATAATTATTAGAGCAAATATTGTTACAACACGCGTCGCTTTCAGGGTTTAGCAAAAAGATTCCAACTATATCAGATTGTCTTAGGTGTCTGTGTTTGATGTTCAGCTTAAAAGCTTTTCATGTGTTCATTGTTTTCCTTTCTTTTTCCTGTTGCTTTTCCAATCGTCTACTTAGTGAGCTAATATGTCACGTCCATGCTGATCTCTACTCTGATACCGGGCAAAACGAACATTGATCCTCTGCCATGGTCAAAGGAAACACTTATTGTTTTGTTGTTGTTTTTTTCCGGTGATATGAATAATTACATGTCGCCAGCATCAGATAGATACTAGTCTCTTAAACATTGCTCTATACTGTTGTTTTTTTTTGTGTTGATCGAAGTGGAACGCAATTGCATTATGAGTTTCAAATGTGTTACCAAATCATTTTAGAGGTACCTCGTATGAATATTTTATTAACCATTTGATGTAAACCGTCCACAAATCGGTAAGGATGCACTTCATTTACATAATCATCAATTTAGATTCTATTGAGGATTAAATGAAATTTGAGAAATTTGAGAAACGCCAAAGAAATTTTACCATTTTCTTATTTTTAAAAATTAAAAAACAAACAAAAAAACCCCCATCAAAACAATATTACCGATCATTTCTGTAAAATACTTGCCTCACGGAACAATTTCTAACAATGCCATAGTCATAGGAATTTTTCAATTCCAAAGAAGCTTTTGACGAATGATAGAGGGCCCAGTTTTACTTTTAGTACTACTAACAATAACCTGAAATGTATGTGTTTGTTTCAAGAAATACCTTGAAAAAAAGGGTATAATTAAAAAAAAAAAAAAAAAAAAAAAAAAACCAAAAAGGGGTTAAGGACTATTAGGGTTTTTAAAAAAAAAATAAAGAAAAAGGGGGTGAAGGATTTAAGCCGCGAACCACCCCCATATATGCACACACGGTATCGCCTACTCAACCAACACCACATTGACGAAGTACCGTAGTCGCCGGTACCTCTGAGGAGGTTGCAATGGTTATCACACACCCTCCGACAAAACTTCCCCGCCAGCATCTATTCTCCAATGTAATTCCGAGTGTATTATGGGAGGAGCCACACCAGAACCCAAGGCATAAATGACGACTGGCGCGCGCCGTCATAAGCGTTTTGACACTTGACCGTTTGACGGGTCTTAACATCGTTAGGGATTAGAGGCCAGTTCTTGGTTCAT
>JAWDGP010004924.1:0-12500 GCA_033675545.1 Elysia crispata | reverse complement strand
TTGGAATTTCGCTAATTACAGAGATAACCAAATTTGATTTAATCGGCGGCCATATTGGAATTATGATAATTATAGAGATTGCCAAAATTGAAATAACCTGCGGTCATATTGGAATTATGCTAATTATAGAGATTACCAAATTAGAATTAATCGGCGCCCATATTTGAATTATGCTAATTATAGAGATTGCCAAAATAAAATTTACAGGCGGCCATATTGGAATTATGCTAATTATAGAGATTACCAAATGAGAATTTATCGGCGGCCATATTTGAATTATGCTAATTATAGAGATTACCAAATGGAAATTAACCGCCAGCCATATTGGAATTATGCTAATTATAGAGGTTGCCAAATTAGAATTCAACGGCGGCCATATTGGAATTATGCTAATTATAGAGATTATCAAATTGGATTTAACCGGCTGCCATCTTGGAATTATGCTGTTCAGTAATATTGCACCAGCAACACTGTTGTCTTCGATTTCTTATTACAACAAACAACATTTATTTAATAGTTTTACTGTCTCTAAAATTTACCTTTACACAATTTACCTTTACGTTTTTGGCGTTGGCTTTAGTGACCATGTACCTGCTTATTTCTCTTTCCTCACATTTCACAGTAACTGTTATCTTTTTAGTCCGTCCCAGATCTTTTATCTCTAGCTATATCTCGATCTTTTTCGAGTCATCAGTCCAGTCGTAAAGATTTGCTCCAACTCCAGTTAAAAAGCTTATTGTCCACTCACTCAACCCCCCCCCCCCCTCAAAAAAAAAAAAAAAAAAAAAATCGTGTCATCTTTGTTATATTAAGAGGACATGTTATTATCAAATTCAATATATGCAGCCGTTGAGTGTTACCAGCAATATCCTGCTTGGGTAAATCGAGATTAGTTATAACAGTGGAAGCAGAGTCTTACTAAAGGGAGTGGAAATAGAACAATATCTATTATAAATAATGCTATGGACAGTTCTCATAGTCAAGAGGAATATTATGATTATTACTAAAAAAAAAAATCGAAAAAAAATTTATGGAAAGGATATATAAGGGCACTTTTTACTCCGGTCTCAAATTCGATTACATTTTGATAATATGGTATTATTTTGATGATTTATAGGGATCATTTCGATTCTACAGCATTGGTATTGTATTAGTATAGAGAAAGAAAAAATGGAAATCGACTCTACTGTTTTGATATTTTTTTTTTATTTCGAATTCTATTCTATTGTAAGGATATTTTGTTATTATGCTTGTTTATAGAGATAGAAGTAAAGAGGTTTTTCTTCTATTTAATTATTCAATATTGATTCACCATCTATGTGGCAGTTGGCTATTCCATGTTATGTTTCCAACACATACCATCCACGCATTATCAATTTGGTAATAAGGGTTTATGTTTCTATTACTTTAAATGGAGTTCAATAATTCTTTTGTATAAAAATGACGGATCTTAAACTCTGTGCAAATTACAATGAATTGAATCACTTGATGAATACCATAAACACATACGAAAACCTATTAAAAACAGGAAATTTATCAAAAATAACAAAGACAGATAAAAAAAGAGTTTTATCTGAGTTTATTCAGAGAAATCCAAATTATAAAAATATAAAAAGAAATAATTTTATAATACACATTGTTTTCTAAAAAATTAAAAAGACAAATAATACAGTCTTTTAAAAATAACGTCAATGAAACTTATGTATATAACATAAACGAATATGACATTTTCATTAAAAGAGATAATACATATAAGGGCATTGCCTGTTAAATGAACTTTAATTTGTTTGACTTTCAGCTTATATTGCATTACAATGAAGCACAATTGATAATTCACATAAGATTTTTTTCAAAACATTCATTAATTAGGTTTTTACTCCAGTCAACATATTTTCCCTGTTCTCTTTAAAAGCGTTATCAAGAGAAATAGTAACTCGATGATAAGAAAGCTTTGAGGATTCAAACAAGGTCCCAAGTTTTACTTCTGAAAAGAAATCACAAAAGAGAAAGATTAATATGGGGGGTGAAACCTTAGCCAAATAAAGATTAGGATAAAAAGACGAGGCAACAAACGTTTGTATCTTTTGTTAATCCAAAACTAGGTCGATGGGTACCAGCAAGAACCATGGCCTTGACATTCACACTGTAAAAAAAACACGTCCTCTCTATGTTAGATTGAGAACGAGGTTGTTTTGACTGTGAAAGAGTTGCTCTAGATAGCTATAAACGTCATCGTCATCGTAACTGAAAAGGCTTGTATTATACGTGTCTCGACTAAAATTGACAACGTATACTGAAACTTGAGTTTCTTTAGAAATGGTTTTAAATTTTGTAACTTTTAAAACTAGGGGCTTATATAATGAAATACTTAAAACAAAAATAACTTAAATTTTAATATATATTGTATGCTTATGCTGTCTGTCTGTCTGTCTGTCTGTCTGTCTGTCTGTCTGTCTGTCTGTCTGTCTCTCTCTCTCTCTCTCTCTCTCTCTCTCGTTCTAACCCTCTTTGAAATTTGAAGTTAAAATAAAGCAAGGAAATACATCACTACATGGCGACTTACATTAAGATACATGTAAGTAAATAAAAATAGCACTGCACAAAGTTATTTAACTAAAAATATAGGAAGAGAAGTTAGCAAATATATTCTTTAATATAATGCTATTTTTGTAACTGTCAGTCAATCCCACAAGTGACTTGAATTAACCTGGATTAGAAATATTCTCTCGTTCTAACCTTCTTTGAAATTTGAAGTAAAAATAATGCCAGAAAATACATCGCTACATGGCGACTTACATAGAGATACATATAAGTAAATAAAGATAGCACTGTACAAAGTTTTTTAACTAAAAATATAGGAAGAGAAGTTCACAAATATATTCTTTCATATAATGCTATTTTTTTCACTGTCAGTCAGTCCCTGGATTAGGAATATTGTTACTACCCCGAGGTCCTCCTTTCCAAAATCGGCTAGTTGCACCCTTGGGTCCACATATCCCTCACATAAAAGACTCAAGAGTTGAGAGGTTTGACTCTGATGAGCCAGCTCTAATAAGAGTTTAGAGCTAATGTCTTAATATGAAGTGAAAAACAGAAATGAAGAATGGAGGCGAGGTTTACAGTTACATCATACAGTGTTGAGCTGAAGATCACATTCTTATAGCTCAATATTAAATTAGCTTTATTGAAGAGCAAAAAAAAATGGCTACAGCAAGCAGTGTAAAAATTAAATGTATGTTTATAAAATGTGTAAATCTTAGAGGCGAGGTTTAGACAGTTACATCATACAGTGTTGAGCTGAAGATCACATTCTTATAGCTCAATATTAAATTAGCTTTATTGAAGAGCAAAAAAAAAATGGCTACAGCAAGCAGTGTAAAAATTAAATGTATGTTTATAAAATGTGTAAATCTTAGAATGCTTTAAGATTAACTCAAATTTATAATGTTTGCTCAAATTAGAGGTAAAAAAGCATGACTTATATAGGGCGGCAGATCAGAGCCAACTCTGAGAAAGAGGAATGAGGGTATCCTTCCCTCTGCTAGTCTGTGAGAGGTCCTTGGGTAAGACCAATTAAAAATTAAACATGAAATGATATCAGACATCAACAATGTGAGCTGATGGGTAAATCAGCTCATTAAAACAAAACAAAAAAGTAAAATGTGGTGTCTGACAAGGATAAGTGCTTGCTCCAGACCTTTTCTCTCTTTACAGTGAAATGATTTGAGAAGCATAGGATATCCAGGAATTAAAATAGGAGGGCACAAAGTAAGCAACATGAGATACGCTGATGACGCTGTATTAATTGCAGAAAATAAAGGAGACTTGCCACAATTATTAGACATAACTGAAGAAGAAAGCAGAAGGAAAGGTTTTGGACTAAACAGCAAAAATACGAAGTAATGGTCGTCAATCGAAACAAGGAGTGTGCACAGATCAATTCTTTAGTAGCCAAAATTAATTCAAGTTCAGGAATCAATGCAGATACTTGGGCACTTTAATGTTAAGAGATGGACGTATCAACTGTGAAATCGCATCAAGAAAGGCGCAAGTTGAAAATGAGTTTTCATTGACGGAAATCAGAACTCACAAATGAATACATCTCATTTACATGAGAAGAAGAGCACTGGAATGTTTTATTGAACTCATCCTTATGTATGGATGTTAGGTTTGGACAATTTAAAAAACAACTACAAAATTAACTAGATGAAACAGAAATGTGGTTCCTGAGGAGAATGCTATGAATCGTATTCATGGACTTCAAAGAAATCAAGCTAAACTGTGCTACGAGGAGCTGGCATATCATTACTCATAAATACCATATTTAATCTATAGGCAGTCTTTTTTGGCCATGTGATGAGAAAAAAGAAACTGAAACATCTTGTGACAACTGGATTGATTTTAAAGGAAAAGGCAGCAGGGGAAAGAAGCGAGAGAAGATATAGCATGGACTAAAAAAGTGGCTAAATGTAAAATGAGTGACAGATGCACCAACAGCATCAAGGGATAGAGATGCGCAGAAGGTCATGATTGCCCAATCTAAAGAGCAGGGCACCTAATTCATTGATATACCGAGTACTTTCCATGAATCATCTACGGATTGTCGTGTTGTTAGAAAAAAAAAGGTATATCTAATAAACGTAGTTGTAAGCAATATAAACATATATTGTCTTTGCTGTTTGAGCATAAATGGATACCACATATGTTGGGCGCTGCTCTACATAAAATTATGTATAGACAACCACTGCCATATATAAAGCACAGATTGCAAATATAACATCACACACTAGTTCTATAACATTTTCAAAGCTGGAAAGTTCAAAGGACTCAAATCACACATAGTGAAAAAAAAAACCATAATACAAAGGAATGTATTCACAGACAACACCTTGCAGACATGAATCTTGCTTGAAAAGAAAGATATTAATAGTACAAGGTAAAAATGTAAGTCTCACTTATACATGGGGTGTAAGCTGACTACCTTTGATTGGTCTACAAACGTACCCCAAAATTTATCTTGACCTGCAAAGACTTAAAGCAAGAACAAATGATTTTTCCCCTCTCCTAATTTTTTGAGAAAATAAAAAAAAAAATGATTTTTGTGAAAGATGAAGTTTGTTTTAAGCAGAAAGGATAAGAAAAGAGATGACATGAAAGATTGAAAAACTTGTCTGTCCTACTGGAGAAAACGAAGAAAAACACACACAAAAAAAGATAATAATGCAATGATGTCACAAGGCTGCTTGAATTGAACCAACAGAAGACCTCAGCACTTTTGCTATGGCATCAAAATTAATGATCGCATGAATTTAAACTAGTTTAAAAATTCTTGAGACAAGAAGATCAACTTACACATCAAGGGCAAAATCCCTTAACTAGGTGTTGCGTCGAGTTGATTCTAATCGCGCCACTCTTCAAAACTCAGTAGATGGTAAGGATTCCCTCTCAAAATCACAGTGTCTCAAGTTGTTTAGTCTGTGGCTGCTGATCTTCTCAAATTGAAGAAGAGGTTGAAGATCTCTGTCAGATTATCACTGAAGATGTTGAGAGGAGCATGTAATTATGAATAGACAGGAACGGGTTACACAGAGAAGGGATGGGGAAGAAAAGGAGGGGATATATATATATATATATATATATATATATATATATAAAGAGAGAGAGAGAAGAGAGAGAGATTGGAAAGAGAGAGAGAGAGAGAGAGAGAGAGAGAGAGTATTTATATACTTTTGTAATAATTTTAAACTGACTTTATATACTGAGGATTTTCTTTTCTAATGCTGAAACTGGTTTCAATGAAACAAGTTTTTCTTGGTGTAATGACGAGTTATAAATTTGTGTATTAGAAGAAGCACAAGAATGTCATGCAAGAATGAAGAAAATCTCGGCCTAGCGAAAATAATTAGGTCAAACGTTCATGCATGACCACTTGGCCTAGTTGGGCTGACTTTTCCCTTCACTAATCATCAAAATAATCTGTGCACAATTTTTTTCATTCTCCCTATCTTAATTTGCTCAATATCGGTTACGTCTTAAAATTCTCAGTTGGCTCCACCTGACCGTGTAAAAAGAAAAATAACAATCTAGCATTTAGATCGAGATTTATAATTATTTCCTTTGGAATGAAAATCACCAACTAACATTATAGCTTCATGTCATGCCCTGTTTCAGTTAAAAGATCGAGATTTACTCTAAATCCAGCTCTACCTATAAGCTTTCCCAATGATTTCAATAATTGGTGAGATTTAGATATGGTATCCTGACAAAAAAACAAAAAACAAAAACGAAACGCCTAGCTGTATTATCACTATTATCATATGAAGAAATAAGAATCTTTTGTTGGAAATAACGGTGAGCTGTGGGTGTAAAGATAGAGAGAAGAAATTTTTTTGGACAAATGAACGATAAAGTAAACACCAATATCATGGATAGTTTCAGCTACAATACAAATCTCAATATTGGAATTGAAATGTATAATAATAATAATAATAATAATAATAATAATAATAATAATAATAATAATAATAATAATAATAATAATAATAATAATAATAATAATAATAATACGTATATAATATATTGTCCAGTTTTATACTTTCGCACAGGTTGGTACTCAATGATGGAAAAATATCGTACTCAGCGTAGAATTATATTTTCACCATTTCTTTTGCACGTCCAACCTTCAACAAAAGTTTGTCTGTCCAAGGACAGAATTTGTGGAGGATCACATGAATGTATAATGTATACAGAATTCCCTAAATTTACGGAAAATTCTCTTCCTGTACAGTGGAACCCATGTTTAACACCTCGAATAGCGAAAACCATTGCTATAACGAGAGAGCTAAATGACACCGTTTTTTCCTACATTCAATTTATTTCTGCAAAATTGACACCGCTTTCCAACCTGAAAAAACTGGAAAGAAAGCACCAAAACTTTTGATAGAAAAAAATCCTTAGCATTTTGTCCTGCCTGCATTGTTACGGTACAAGCGAACAAACAATGCAGGCTTTCCTCTCTTTTCTCCACACAGTCCCCATGTATATGAAAATATGTATTTATTTCCATAAGAGGCAGAATAGAAAAAAGCAAAGGAAAGTGTAATTTCTTCTTGGGTGAGGTCATCCCCTTGATGGTTCAAATCCTACACTGTGATGGCCAGGAAGAGCGGAGACTGGTCTTTCGGCCTCTGGATCTTCAACCGAGTCTTGGCTTGACAACCTAGTTTGAGCAATCTGTGAAAGTGATGAAGAGTATGTAGTTATATATCTATAGAATGAGTTGAATGCTACAAAGTTCATTTAGTGTATAACGTCAAGCCAAATGGTAGGCAGTGGCCAACATCTAAAGAAAAATAACTATGGCTTATAAAATCTGAAACCTCAAAATAAATGATTGATTGGCAAATCTAGATCTAGAGTAAATTATAATCTCTCTCTCTCTCTCTCTCTCTCTCTCTCTCTCTCTCTCTCCCTCCCTCCCTCTTAATCATAACTTCTAAGTACATGTAGGCTATACATTCAAATACTTAGAAACTCAAATGCACATGTACACCTCTTCGAGATTTGATAATACAGTGGTACCGTACATCAAATACCGGCACTGAAGAGACACACCAAGAACACGTACATCAGATAATGAGGAGAGTTTTTAATTGTATCAAGTCGGAAGAAGCAAATGAAGAGAGAGGGAGGGAGGAAGAGAGAGAGAGAGAGAGAGAGAGAGAGAGAGAGAGAGAGAGAGAGAGAGAGAGAGAGAGAGAGAGAGAGAGAGAGAGAGGGAGGGACAGAGATTATAATTTTGTAGAATTCGACCAGGGAACAAAAACAAACATAGTAGGTACGTAGAATCTTAGAACAAGAGATAAAATAATGAATGAGAGAGAGAGAGAGAGAGAGAGAGAGAGAGAGAGAGAGAGAGAGAGAGAGAGAGAGAGAGAGAGAGAATGGGTGAAAGAGATACAGACAGCCAGAGGTCTATTTGTGTGGAAAAGGGGGGCGTTAGATACGTAATAGGTGCTAGCCATGTGCGCTTTATATCTGGCCGTCTCTCTTTCTTTTATCTCTCTAGCTCAATCCGACTCTTAACCCTTCCGCGCCTCTCTCTCTCTCTCTCTCTCTCTCTCTCTCTCTCTCTCTCTCTCTCTCTCTCTCTCTCTCACACACACACACACACACTCTCTCCCTTCTCATCATAATTTCTAATACATTCAAATATTTACATTTTGAAACTCAGATGCACATGTACACCTCTTTGAGATTTGATAACACAGTGGTACAGTAGGCTACATTAAATAAAGGCACTGGAGAGACATGTCAAGAGCAAAACAAGGAATGACAGAATGTGAAAGACAAAAAAGATATAATGATATTCAGAGAAGGAACAAAGACAAGCTTAATATGTAGAAGCTTAGAGCGAGAGACAGACTGAATGAGAGAGAGAGAGAGAGAGAGAGAGAGAGAGAGAGAGAGAGAGAGAGAGAGAGAGAGAGAGAGAGAGAGTGAAAGAGATATAGACAGAGGTCTATGTGTATGTGGGAGGGGGGGTGGTCAGAATGATGGGCAGTACTAACCTGTTCCAGTGTAAAAATGAAAGACAACTTCTAGCTGATCCCTTTGATTCACAGTTTTACAGGGGAAATGCTAAGCAAGAAATCATGGAGGCTGTGCTATTTTTGTCCATCACGTGGTTCAAAATGTACAAACAATGTGTCTATAGCAGTACCATCTGTCTAGGAGGCCTGTTCACAAGGTTACGTAACATTATTCAGATGGGCCATCATCTGGCTAGCTAACAGCCACCTGCGCGAGGTTTGAGCAGTTGATACTAGCATGCTTAGCATTTCTGTCCCATAATTTGTCTTCCCGGGTCTGACGGCACGTGCCCCCAGGTGCGCACGCCTGGGCCTCAATTCTAAGTGCGGCAACCGAACTCCTCCGCAGATACCCCTGTTTCCTGCATGCAACAACTGAAAGGTGTGATCAAAGTGGGTTAGTTAGAAATCAATGGTTTATTTGGCGGAAAGTCTAAAACTGTCCTTACCCACAGATCTGGAGGTGAGAAGAAAACTGGACGCTGCTATTAGACTTCCTTCCAACAGTGAACCGACAGAGGTGCTTTAGGCAGAACTATCCCGTCCATCGCGAATTAAACGCAGTGGAAACTGAGGCTACATAGAAGAGAAGAGTAGCATAAAGAAAAGCGCACTCGAGGATAGAAGAGCACTTCAGTACAAAGTTTAAAACGATTCTTCCAGTCAAGGAACTCGACAAATCATTGTGTTTTATAAAGTCATTTCAAGATGGAGACCATAACGATTGATATGGAGCATTTGAAAAAAAAAAAAAACAACAACTATGGAAATCAAAATAACTTTCTTAAATTATTTTTAGTCAGATCAAGGTGCCTTGCCCTGCCAGAGTGAAAAAGTATTCAACAAACCTTAGATTTAGACAGAAACTATTTTCATTGAGCTAAAAATAAGAAAGGAATTGTTGTAGAGATTTATTGCTTTTATCATCATACCTCGTCATTATCACCAATGTAACTAGATGTATTCAAGCTACAACATTAATTTGAGATGCCTATATGATTGAGTGCTTTGCCTATGACGAACGTATTCTTTTACTACATTTCAAGATTGTAGGTATGTTATGGAACCACACATCGATAATTATAAAGTACAGTGTATTTTTGGTGCACCATATTGGTGTGTGCTCAAGGAAAATTCTGGACGAACTATTTTTTGGTGTGAACACAGGGTTACCAGAATTTTCCTTAAGCAACTTAAGAGAATTTATTTTTTTGAGGGGGGGGGGGGGGGGTGGGGAGGGCAGAGCCACACTATTCGCTATTCGATTCAGACTGCCTTTACCTCTAAACTAAGGAGGCAAATTATACTCAGCGGAAGCTGATGCCATAGTGCTGTGCTTACCTTTCTGTCTCCCTTTGTGTCTGTCTGTCTCTATTTCTCTCTCTCTCTCTCTCTCTCTCTCTCTCTCTCTCTCTCTCTCTCTCTCACTCTCTCTCGCTCTTTCCTTTTCTGTTTCTCGCTTCCTAGCTTCCAATGGATTCAGAGATACACAGAGTGAAATGGGCGAGTTTCTTCCTTCTGTTGTTAAAGTCAGGCTCATTTTTATCTTTGAAGTAGTGAAACATGATAAAAAAATAATATTATCGGCAATACAGTGTTGATAATGTCCATGCTTGTGAAGACAGTTTTTTTTCATCATCATCATCATCATCATCTTCTTCATCATCATCATTATCATCATCATCATCATTATCATCATTATCACCATCATCATCCTCCTCTTCATCATCACCATCATCATCCTCATCATCGCCATAATCATTGTAATGATCGTCTTCATCCTCATAATCAGTATCTTTATCGTCGTCCTCTCCACTCCTGGCCCTTTCTTTACTTCCATAGACTTTACACTGGAGTCTGGATAAATACCTCAGGACCAAAAAAGTTAGTTGACTGTAGGCAAAAGTTGGCTTTAAACATTACAATTTAATTAGTAAAGAAATACAAAATAGTACTGGCAAACACAGTTGACTTGAAGCAAAAGTTTCCCTTAGGTGTTGACTGTATGTGGACTCCTCTGTACTTTTAGTAATCCTTTCTCGTTAGCCAGGCTTTCCTCTTTATTCAACTAATTTCTCATCTTTGAATCATTTTCTCACTCCTGTAACTCCATTGCGCCCCTACGGTTCCAAGTAAAAAAAAAAGCAGTTGGAATTCTTTTGTAACATTACTCGTCATCTTTAAGAAAGAGCAGATTTTATTTTACAAATTCTGCATGTCTCCTTTTATCCTCGTTATTCTCCCTTTTTATTTTCCTTAATCACTTTTGCTCTCTCTCTCTCTCTCTCTCTCTCTCTCTCTCTCTCTCTCTCTCGTCCTCATTCTGTCACTCTTCTTCCAGTTAACCTTCTTTCTTGTCATTGGAATTCTTTTCTTTTCCCTTCATCTGCGTCATCCCCACCCCCACCCCCTACCACCTCATTAACTTGTGCTCCCAGCCCTCCTTTATTACCATGGAATGCAGAATAGACATTTAAAGAAAAAAAATGTTAACTAATAATTTTTTTTTGTGTAAATTCTGTTGAAGATATACAAGTAGAAGCATCGTTAAGGTTAATTGTTTTACGATTACTTTTTTAGATTTAATTGGTTTCATCATTTGGTAAAAGCGTTGTGTCATATTGTAATGTAAATTTTGTTGTAAAAATAAAACGATTGTTATGCAATTGTCATTTTTTTTCCGCGTTTGAGGTAGAATGGGTAGCATTAGTTATTGAAATATCTGAGAATTTTTTTTCATCCAAAAAAATATGGACTTTCGCGTAAAAAAAAAACAAAAAAAAAAAAAAAACAAAAACAAAAACAAAAAAACAGAAAAAAGGAAAAAAAAGGAAAGAAGAAACCCGTTTAGAACAGTAGAATATATATAGGCTCAGAAAAATTGGGGGGAAACAGCGACAGAGAGAGAGAAAGAGAGAGAGAGAGAGAGAGAGAGAGAGAGAGAGAGAGAGAGAGAGAGAGAGAGAGAGACAGACAGACAGACAGACAGACAGACAGACAGACAGACAGACAGACAGACAGAGAGAGAGAGGATAATGGATTTTAAAGGAGGTGTGAGCAAATTTGTAGACAAGAATAATTTATTTTAAAAATATGAATAAATTAAACAGGACAAGCAGGTGGTTTATATATTTTTATTGAAATTGATTTCAAAGCCTCATTATACATGATTTCATGAGTAAATAAAAAGATTTATTTAAAGAAAAACATACTTAAAAATAACACACTTGATCAGAAAGAATACAAACTAACAGCAAACATTTTTTCTTTTTGGTTTTGTTTTCTTTTTTTCTTTTTTTTTTTTTTATTTTGTTACAACTCAGTTCTGATCATGAAAAATAAGGAGATGGTGGAAATAGCTTAAGCATTTGAGGAAGGCAAACGAGAAGTAAAAAAAAAGAGGAGTCAGAAAAAAAATATGCAGAAAAAAGAAGATAATAATAATAATAATAATAATAATAATAATAATAATAATAATAATAATAATAATAATAATAATAATAATGATAATAATAATAATAATAATAATAATAATAATAATAATAATAATAATACATACATACATACATACATACATAATAGTAGTAATAATAATAATAGTAGTAGTAGTAGTAGTAGTAGTAGTAGTAGTAGTAGTAGTAGTAGTAGTAGTAGTAATAATAATAGTAATAATAATAATAATAATAATAATAATAATAATAATAATAATAATAATAATAATAATAATAATAATAATAATAATAATAATAATAATAATAACAATAATAATAGAGAGAGAGTGAGAGAGAGAGAGTGAGAGAGAGTGAAAGAGAGAGAGAGAGGTGAGAGAGAGAGAGAGAGAGAGAGAGAGAGAGAGAGAGAGAGAGAGAGAGAGAGAGAGAGAGAGAGAGAGAGAGAGAGAGAGAGAGA
>JAWDGP010004922.1:0-47877 GCA_033675545.1 Elysia crispata | reverse complement strand
AACAAAACCACATACTTTTTCCGCCCTTTTTGTCACCGGAAATAGGAAAACCGCAAGGGAAAATGTCCCATTAAAAATTTTTCTTTTTTTTTTTTTTTTTTTTTTAATTTTTTGCATCCTTCCACTCCGCGTAATCGAAAAAATTACCACTTACCTTTTTTTTCGAAATTCCGACTTAAAGTGCCCAAAACTGCCGCTAAGCGCGCTCAAGTTTCATTTTTTACAAATTACCTTTTTTCCGCCGTGATTACGCGAACACATACACCTACCCACACACACTCCGTCTTTCCGACCCATAATGCCTAAAAAACGCGCTTAACACCTTTTCTTTAAATTACTTTTTTTTTTCTACACTCCTTCTCGTTACCCCCGAAACACTTCCTAATCATCTTTTCCGGCAAACAAACGACCAAAAATGGTCAAGAAAGCTCCCAAAAAGGACAAAAATAAATTTTCTGTTTTTTATAATTTATTTCACATTTTTCCTCTCCCCTTACGGAAAAAAACAAAACCACTTACTTTTTCCGCCCTTTGTGTCACCGGAAATAGGAAAACCTCAAGGGAAAATGTCCCATGAAAAATTTTTCTTTTTTTTTTTTTTTTTTTTTTTACTTTTTTGCATCCTACCGCTCCTCGTAATCGGAAAAAATTACCACTTACCTTTTTTTCGAAATTCCGACTTAAAGTGCCCTAAAATGCCGCTAAGTGCGCTCAAGTTTCATATTTTACAAATTACCTCTTTTCCCGCCGTGATTCTGCGGACACATATACCTTCCCAAACACACTCCGTTTTTCCTAACCAAAATGCTGAAAAAACGAGCTTAACACCTTTTTCTAAAAATTACTTTTTTTTGCTCTCTACTCCTTCTCCTTACCCCCGAAACACTTCCTAATTATCTTTTCCGGGAACCTAACGACCAAAAATTGTGAAAATGCTCCCTAACGGAGAAAAAAAAATTTTCTTTTTTTTTTATAATTTATTTCACATTTTTCCTCTCCAAATGCGGAAAAAAACAAAACCACTTACTTTTTCCGCCCTTTTATCACCGGAAATAGAAAAACCGCAAAGGAAAACGTCCCATACAAAATTATTTTTTTCTTCTTTTTTTTTACTTTTTTGCACCCTACCGCTCCGCGTAATCGAAAAAATTGCCACTTATCTTTTTTTTACGAAATGCCGACTTAAAGTGCCCAAAACTGCCGCTAAGCGCGCTCAAATTTCATTTTTACAAATTACCTTTTTTCCGCCGTGATTACGCGAACACATACACCTACCCACACACACTCCGTCTTTCCGACCCATAATGCCTAAAAAACGCGCTTAACACCTTTTTCTTTAAATTACTTTTTTTTTTCTACACTCCTTCTCGTTACCCCCAGACACTTCCTAATCATCTTTTCCGGCAAACAAACGACCAAAAATGGTCAAGAAAGCTCCCAAAAAGGACAAAAATAAATTTTCTGTTTTTTATAATTTATTTCACATTTTTCCTCTCCCCTTACGGAAAAAAAAAACCACTTACTTTTTCCGACCTTTGTGTCACCGGAAATAGGAAAACCTTAAGGGAAAATGTCCCATGAAAAAATTATCTTTTTTTTTTTTTTTTTTTTTTTTTAATTTTTTGCATCCTACAGCTCCTCGTAATCGGAAAAATTACCACTTACCTATTTTTCGAAATTCTCACTTAAAGTGCCCTAAAATGCCGCTAAGCGCGCTCAAGTTTCATATTTTACAAGTTACCTTTTTCCCGCCGTGATTCTGCGGACACATATACCTTCCCAAACACACTCCGTTTTTCCTAACCAAAATGCTGAAAAAACGCGCTTAACACCTTTTTTCTAAAAATTACTTTTTTTTGCTCTCTACTCCTTCTCCTTACCCCCGAAACACTTCCTAATTATCTTTTCCGGGAACCTAACGACCAAAAATAGTGAAAAAGCTTCCTAAAGGAGAAAAAAAATTTTCTTTTTTTTTAAATTGATTTCACATTTTTCCTCTCCAATTACGGAAAAAAACAAAACCACTTACTTTTTCCGCCCTTTATCACCGGAAATAGAAAAACCGCAAAGGAAAACGTCCCGTACAAAATTATTTTTTTCTTCTTTTTTTTTACTTTTTTGCACCCTACCGCTCCTCGTAATCGGAAAAATTGCCACTTACCTTTTTTTTCGAAATTCCGACTTAAAGTACTCTAAAATGCCGCTAAGCGCGCTCAAGTTTCATATTTTACAAATTACCTTTTTCCCGCCGTGATTACGCGGACACATACAATTTCCCAAACACACTCCGTTTTTCCTAACCACAATGCTGAAAAAACGCGCTTAACACCTTTTTCTAAAAATTACTTTTTTTTGCTCTCTACTCCTTCTCCTTACCCCCGAAACACTTCCTAATTATCTTTTCCGGGAACCTAACGACCAAAAATAGTGAAAAAGCTCCCTAAAGGAGAGAAAAAAAATTTTCTTTTTTTTATAATTTATTTAACATTTTCCCTCTCCTCTCACGGAAAAAAACAAAACCACATACTTTTTCCGCCCTTTTTGTCACCAGGAAATAGGAAAACCGCAAGGGAAAACGTCCCATTAAAAATTTTTCTTTTTTTTTTTTTTTCTTTTTTGCATCCTACCGCTCCGCGTAATCGAAAAAATTACCACTTACCTTTTTTTTTTCGAAATTCCGACTTAAAGTGCCCAAAACTCAAGCTTAGCACGCTCAAGTTTCATTTTTTACAAATTACCTTTTTCCCGCCGTGATTCTGCGGACACATATACCTTCCCAAACACACTCCGTTTTTCCTAACCAAAATGCCTAAAAAACGCACTTAACACCTTTTTATTACAATTACTTTTTTTTGCTCTCTACTCCTTCTCCTTACCCCCGAAACACTTCCTAATTATCTTTTCCGGGAACCTAACGACCAAAAATAAAGAAAAAAGTCCCTAAAGGAGAAAAAAAATTTTCTTTTTTTTTACATTTATTTCACATTTTTCCTCTCCAATTACGGAAAAAAACAAAACCACTTACTTTTTCCGCCCTTTTATCACCGAAAATAGAAAAACCGCAAGGGTAAACGTCCCATTAAAAATTTTTCTTTTTTTTTTTTTTTTACTTTTTTGCTCCTACCGCTCCGCGTAATCGAAAAAATTACCACTTACCTTTTTTTTTCGAAATTCCGACTTAAATTATCCAAAACTGCCGCTAAGCGCGCTCAAGTTTCATATTTTACTAATCACCTTTTTCCCGCCGTGATTACGCGAAAACATACACCTACCCAAACACACTCCGTTTTTCCGACCCATAATGCCTCAAAAACGCGCTTAACACCTTTTTCTAAAAATTACTTTTTTTTGCTCTCTACTCCTTCTCCTTACCCCCGAAACACTTCCTAATCATCTTTTCCGGCAAACAAACGACCAAAAATGGTCAAGAAAGCTCCAAAAAAGGACAAAAATAAATTTTCTGTTTTTTATAATTTATTTAACATTTTCCCTCTCCTCTCACGGAAAAAACAAAACCACTTACTTTTTCCGCCCTTTTTGTCACCGGAAATAGGAAAACCTCAAGGGAAAATGTCCCATGAAAAATTTTTCTTTTTTTTTTTTTTTTTTTTTTTTACTTTTTTGCATCCTACCGCTCCTCGTAATCGGAAAAATTACCACTTACCTTTTTTTCGAAATTCCGACTTAAAGTGCCCTAAAATGCCGCTAAGCGCGCTCAAGTTTCATATTTTACAAATTACCTTTTTCCCGCCGTGATTACGCGAACACATACACCTACCCACACACACTCCATCTTTCCGACCCATAATGCCTTAAAAAACGCGCTTAACATCTGTTTCTTTAAATTACTTTTTTTTTTCCTCCACTCCTTCTCGTTACCCCCGAAACACTTCCTAATCATGTTTTCCGGGAAACAAACGACCAAAAATGGTCAAGAAAGCTCCCAAAAAAGACAAAAATAAATTTTCTGTTTTTTATAATTTATTTCACATTTTTCCTCTCCAATTACGGAAAAAAACTAAACCCCTTACTTGTTCCGCCCTTTGTGTCACCGAAAATAGGAAAACCTCAAGGGAAAATGTCCCATGAAAAATTTTAATTTTTTTTTTTTTTTTTTTTTTTTTTGCATCCTACCGCTCCTCGTAATCGGAAAAATTACCACTTATCTTTTTTTCGAAATTCCGACTTAAAGTGCCCTAAAATGCCGCTAAGCGCGCTCAAGTTTCATATTTTACAAATTACCTTTTTCCCGCCGTGATTACCCGGACACATACACTTTCCCAAACACACTCCGTTTTTCCTAACCACAAGGCTAAAAAAACGCGCTTAACACCTTTTTCTAAAATTTACTTTTTTTTGCTCTCTACTCCTTCTCCTTACCCCCGAAACACTTCCTAATTATCTTTTCCGGGAACCTAACGACCAAAAATAGTGAAAAAGCTCCCTAAAGGAGAGAAAAAAAATTTTCTTTTTTTTATAATTTATTTAACATTTTCCCTCTCCTCTCACGGAAAAAACAAAACCACATACTTTTTCCGCCCTTTTTGTCACCGGAAATAGGAAAACCGCAAGGGAAAATGTCCCATTAAAAATTTTTCTTTTTTTTTTTTTTTTTTACTTTTTTGCATCCTTCCACTCCGCGTAATCGAAAAAATTACCACTTACCTTTTTTTTTTCGAAATTCCGACTTAAAGTGCCCAAAACTGCCGCTAAGCGCGCTCAAGTTTCATTTTTTACAAATTACCTTTTTTCCGCCGTGATTACGCGAACACATACACCTACCCACACACACTCCGTCTTTCCGACCCATAAAGCCTAAAAAACGCGCTTAACACCTTTTTCTTTAAATTACTTTTTTTTTCTACACTCCTTCTCGTTACCCCCGAAACACTTCCTAATCATCTTTTCCGGCAAACAAACGACCAAAAATGGTCAAGAAAGCTCCCAAAAAGGACAAAAATAAATTTTCTGTTTTTTATAATTTATTTCACATTTTTCCTCTCCCCTTACGGAAAAAAACAAAACCACTTACTTTTTCCGCCCTTTGTGTCACCGGAAATAGGAAAACCTCAAGGGAAAATGTCCCATGAAAAATTTTTCTTATTTTTTTTTTTTTTTTTTTTTTTACTTTTTTGCATCCTACCGCTCCTTGTAATCGGAAAAATTACCACTTACCTTTTTTTCGAAATTCCGACTTCAAGTGCCCTAAAATGCCGCTAGGCGCGCTCAAGTTTCATATTTTACAAATTACCTTTTTCCCGCCGTGATTCTGCGGACACATATACCTTCCCAAACACACTCCGTTTTTCCTAACCAAAATGCTGAAAAAACGCGCTTAACACCTTTTTCTAAAAATTACTTTTTTTTGCTCTCTACTCCTTCTCCTTACCCCCGAAACACTTCCTAATCATCTTTTCCGGGAACCTAACGACCAAAAATAGTGAAAAAGCTCCCTAAAGGAGAAAAAAAATTTTTCTTTTTTTTTTAATTTATTTCACATTTTTCCTCTCCAAATACGGAAAAAAACAAAACCACTTACTTTTTCCGCCCTTTGTGTCACCGGAAATAGAAAAACCGCAAAGGAAAACGTCCCGTACAAAATTATTTTTTTCTTCTTTTTTTTTACTTTTTTGCACCCTACCGCTCCTCGTAATCGGAAAAATTGCCACTTACCTTTTTTTTCGAAATTCCGACTTAAAGTACTCTAAAATGCCGCTAAGCGCGCTCAAGTTTCATATTTTACAAATTACCTTTTTCCCGCCGTGATTACGCGGACACATACAATTTCCCAAACACACTCCGTTTTTCCTAACCACAATGCTGAAAAAACGCGCTTAACACCTTTTTTCTAAAAATTACTTTTTTTTGCTCTCTACTCCTTCTCCTTACCCCCGAAACACTTCCTAATTATCTTTTCCGGGAACCTAACGACCAAAAATAGTGAAAAAGCTTCCTAAAGGAGAAAAAAAATTTTCTTTTTTTTTAAATTGATTTCACATTTTTCCTCTCCAATTACGGAAAAAAACAAAACCACTTACTTTTTCCGCCCTTTTATCACCGGAAATAGAAAAACCGCAAAGGAAAACGTCCCGTACAAAATTATTTTTTTCTTCTTTTTTTTTACTTTTTTGCACCCTACCGCTCCTCGTAATCGGAAAAATTCCCACTTACCTTTTTTTTCGAAATTCCGACTTAAAGTACTCTAAAATGCCGCTAAGCGCGCTCAAGTTTCATATTTTACAAATTACCTTTTTCCCGCCGTGATTACGCGGACACATACAATTTCCCAAACACACTCCGTTTTTCCTAACCACAATGCTGAAAAAACGCGCTTAACACCTTTTTCTAAAAATTACTTTTTTTTGCTCTCTACTCCTTCTCCTTACCCCCGAAACACTTCCTAATTATCTTTTCCGGGAACCTAACGACCAAAAATAGTGAAAAAGCTCCCTAAAGGAGAGAAAAAAAATTTTCTTTTTTTTATAATTTATTTAACATTTTCCCTCTCCTCTCACGGAAAAAACAAAACCACATACTTTTTCCGCCCTTTTTGTCACCGGAAATAGGAAAACCGCAAGGGAAAATGTCCCATTAAAAATTTTTCTTTTTTTTTTTTTTTTTTTTACTTTTTTGCATCCTTCCACTCCGCGTAATCGAAAAATTTACCACTTAAATTTTTTTTTCGAAGTTCTGACTTAAAGTGCCCAAAACTGCCGCTAAGCGCGCTCAAGTTTCATTTTTTACAAATTACCTTTTTTCCGCCGTGATTACGCGAACACATACACCTACCCACACACACTCCGTCTTTCCGACCCATAATGCCTAAAAAACGCGCTTAACACCTTTTCTTTAAATTACTTTTTTTTTTCTACACTCCTTCTCGTTACCCCCGAAACACTTCCTAATCATCTTTTCCGGCAAACAAACGACCAAAAATGGTCAAGAAAGCTCCCAAAAAGGACAAAAATAAATTTTCTGTTTTTTATAATTTATTTCACATTTTTCCTCTCCCCTTACGGAAAAAAACAAAACCACTTACTTTTTCCGCCCTTTGTGTCACCGGAAATAGGAAAACCTCAAGGGAAAATGTCCCATGAAAAAATTTTCTTTTTTTTTTTTTTTTTTTTTTTTTACTTTTTTGCATCCTACCGCTCCTCGTAATCGGAAAAATTACCACTTACCTTTTTTTCGAAATTCCGACTTAAAGTGCCCTAAAATGCCGCTAAGCGCGCTCAAGTTTCATATTTTACAAATTACCTTTTTCCCGCCGTGATTACGCGGACACATACACCTTCCCAAACACACTCCGTTTTTCCTAACCACAATGCTGAAAAAACGCGCTTAACACCTTTTTCTAAAAATTACTTTTTTTTGCTCTCTACTCCTTCTCCTTACCCCCGAAACACTTCCTAATTATCTTTTCCGGGAACCTAACGACCAAAAATAGTGAAAAAGCTCCCTAAAGGAGAAAAAAAAATTTTCTTTTTTTTATAATTTATTTAACATTTTCCCTCTCCTCTCACGGAAAAAACAAAACCACATACTTTTTCCGCCCTTTTTGTCACCGGAAATAGGAAAACCGCAAGGGAAAATGTCCCATTAAAAATTTTTCTTTTTTTTTTTTTTTTTTTACTTTTTTGCATCCTTCCACTCCGCGTAATCGAAAAAATTACCACTTACCTTTTTTTTTCGAAATTCCGACTTAAAGTGCCCAAAACTGCCGCTAAGCGCGCTGAAGTTTCATTTTTTACAAATTACCTTTTTTCCGCCGTGATTACGCGAACACATACACCTACCCACACACACTCCGTCTTTCCGACCCATAATGCCTAAAAAACGCGCTTAACACCTTTTTCTTTAAATTACTTTTTTTTTTCTACACTCCTTCTCGTTACCCCCGAAACACTTCCTAATCATCTTTTCCGGCAAACAAACGACCAAAAATGGTCAAGAAAGCTCCCAAAAAGGACAAAAATAAATTTTCTTTTTTTTTAAATTTATTTCACATTTTTCCTCTCCAATTACGGAAAAAAAGAAAACCACTTACTTTTTCCGACCTTTTACCACCGGAAATAGAAAAACCGCAAAGGAAAACGTCCAATACAAAATTTTTTTTTGTCCTTTTTTTTGACTTTTTTGCACCCTACCGCTCATCGTAATCGGAAAAATTGCCACTTACCTTTTTTTTCGAAATTCCGACTTAAAGGACCCTAAAATGCCGCTAAGCGCGCTCAAGTTTCATATTTTACAAATTACCTTTTTCCCGCCGTGATTACGCGGACACATACACCTTCCCAAACACACTCCGTTTTTCCTAACCACAATGCTGAAAAAACGCGCTTAACACCTTTTTCAAAAATTACTTTTTTTTGCTCTCTACTCCTTCTCCTTACCCCCGAAACACTTCCTAATTATCTTTTCCGGGAACCTAACGACCAAAAATAGTGAAAAAGCTCCCTAAAGGAGAGAAAAAAAATTTTCTTCTTTTTATAATTTATTTAACATTTTCCCTCTCCTCTCACGGAAAAAACAAAACCACATACTTTTTCCGCCCTTTTTGTCACCGGAAATAGGAAAACCGCAAGGGAAAATGTCCCATTAAAAATTTTTCTTTTTTTTTTTTTTTTTTTACTTTTTTGCATCCTTCCACTCCGCGTATTCGAAAAAATTACCACTTACCTTTTTTTTTCGATATTCCGACTTAAAGTGCCCAAAACTGCCGCTAAGCGCGCTGAAGTTTCATTTTTTACAAATTACCTTTTTTTCCGCCGTGATTACGCGAACACATACACCTACCCACACACACTCCGTCTTTCCGACCCATAATGCCTAAAAAACGCGCTTAACACCTTTTTCTTTAAATTACTTTTTTTTTTCTACACTTCTTCTCGTTACCCCCGAAACACTTCCTAATCATCTTTTCCGGCAAACAAACGACCAAAAATGGTCAAGAAAGCTCCCAAAAAGGACAAAAATAAATTTTCTTTTTTTTTTAAATTTATTTCACATTTTTCCTCTCCAATTACGGAAAAAAACAAAACCACTTACTTTTTCCGACCTTTTACCACCGGAAATAGAAAAACCGCAAAGGAAAACGTCCCGTACAAAATTTTTTTTTCTCCTTTTTTTTTGACTTTTTTGCACCCTACCGCTCATCGTAATCGGAATAATTGCCACTTACCTTTTTTTTCGAAATTCCGACTTAAAGGACCCTAAAATGCCGCTAAGCGCGCTCAAGTTTCATATTTTACAAATTACCTCTTTCCCGCCGTGATTACGCGGACACATACACCTTCCAAAACACACTCCGTTTTTCCTAACCACAATGCTGAAAAAACGCGCTTAACACCTTTTTCTAAAAATTACTTTTTTTTGCTCTCTACTCCTTCTCCTTACCCCCGAAACACTTCCTAATTATCTTTTCCGGGAACCTAACGACCAAAAATAGTGAAAAAGCTCCCTAAAGGAGAGAAAAAAAATTTTCTTTTTTTTATAATTTATTTAACATTTTCCCTCTCCTCTCACGGAAAAAACAAAACCACATACTTTTTCCGCCCTTTTTGTCACCGGAAATAGGAAAACCGCAAGGGAAAATGTCCCATTAAAAATTTTTCTTTTTTTTTTTTTTTTTTTTTTACTTTTTTGCATCCTTCCACTCCGCGTAATCGAAAAAATTACCACTTACCTTTTTTTTTCGAAATTCCGACTTAAAGTGCCCAAAACTGCCGCTAAGCGCGCTCAAGTTTCATATTTTACAAATTACCTTTTTTCCCCCGTGATTACGCGGACATATACACCTTCCCAAACACACTCCGTTTTTCCTAACCACAATGCTGAAAAAACGCGCTTAACACCTTTTTCTAAAAATTACTTTTTTTTGCTCTCTACTCCTTCTCCTTACCCCCGAAACACTTCCTAATCATCTTTTCCGGGAACCTAACGACCAAAACTAGTGAAAAAGCTCCCTAAAGGAGAAAAAAAAATTTTCTTTTTTTTTAATTTTATTTCACATTTTTCCTCTCCAATTACGGAAAAAAAGAAAACCACTTACTTTTTCCGACCTTTTATCACCGGAAATAGAAAAACTGCAAAGGAAAACGTCCCGTACAAAAATTTTTTTTCTTCTTTTTTTTTTTCTTTTTTGCACCCTACCGCTCATCGTAATCGGAAAAATTGCCACTTACCTTTTTTTTCGAAATTCCGACTTAAAGGACCCTAAAATGCCGCTAAGCGCGCTCAAGTTTCATATTTTACAAATTACCTTTTTCCCGCCGTGATTACGCGGACACATACACCTTCCCAAACACACTCCGTTTTTCCTAACCACAATGCTGAAAAAACGCGCTTAACACCTTTTTCTAAAAATTACTTTTTTTTGCTCTCTACTCCTTCTCCTTACCCCCGAAACACTTCCTAATCATCTTTTCCGGCAAACGAACGACCAAAAATAGTGAAAAAGCTCCCTAAAGGAGAGAAAAAAAATTTTCTTTTTTTTATAATTTATTTAACATTTTCCCTCTCCTCTCACGGAAAAAAACAAAACCAGATACTTTTTCCGCCCTTTTTGTCACCGGAAATAGGAAAACCGCAAGGGAAAACGTCCCATTAAAAATTTTTCTTTTTTTTTTTTTTTTTTTTTACTTTTTTGCATCCTACCGCTCCGCGTAATCGAAAAAATTGCCACTTACCTTTTTTTTTCGAAATTCCGACTTAAAGTGCCCAAAACTGCCGCTAAGCGCGCTCAAGTTTCATTTTTTACAAATTACCTTTTTTCCGCCGTGATTCCGCGAACACATACGCCTACCCACAAACACTCCGTCTTTCCGACCCATAATGCCTAAAAAACGCGCTTAACACCTTTTTCTTTAAATTTCTTTTTTTTTTCCTCCACTCCTTCTCGTTACCCCCGAAACACTTCCTAATCATCTTTTCCGGCATACAAACGACCAAAAATGGTCAAGAAAGCTCCCAAAAAGGACAAAAAAAAATTTTCTGTTTTTTATAATTTAATTCACATTTTTACTCTCCCCTTACGGAAAAAAACAAAACCACTTACTTTTTAGGCCCTTTGTGTCACCGGAAATAGGAAAACCTCAAGGGAAAATGTCCCATGAAAAATTTTTCTTTTTTCTTTTTTTTTATTTTTGGACTTTTTTGCATCCTACCGCTCCTCGTAATCGGAAAAATTACAACTTACCTTTTTTTCGAAATTCCAACTTAAAGTGCCCTAAAATGCCGCTAAGCGCGCTCAAGTTTCATATTTTACAAATTACCTTTTTCCCGCCGTGATTCTGCGGACACATATACCTTCCCAAACACATTCCGTTTTTCCTAACCAAAATGCTGAAAAAACGCGCTTAACACCTTTTTCTAAAAATTACTTTTGTTTGGTCTCTACTCCTTCTCCTTACCCCCGAAACACTTCCTAATCATCTTTTCCGGGAACCTAACGACCAAAACTAGTGAAAAAGCTCCCTAAAGGAGAAAAAAAAATTTTCTTTTTTTTTAAATTTAATTCACATTTTTCCTCTCCAATTACGGAAAAAAACAAAACCACTTACTTTTTCCGACCTTTTATCATCGGAAATAGAAAAACCCCAAAGGAAAACGTCCGGTACAAAATTTTTTTTTCTTCTTATTTTTTGACTTTTTTGCACCCTACCGCTCATCGTAATCGGAAAAATTGCCACTTACCTTTTTTTTCGACATTCCGACTTAAAGGACCCTAAAATGCCGCTAAGCGCGCTCAAGTTTCATATTTTACAAATTACCTTTTTCCTGCCGTGATTACGCGGACACATACACCTTCCCAAACACACTCCGTTTTTCCTAACCACAATGCTGAAAAAACGCGCTTAACACCTTTTTCTAAAAATTACTTTTTTTTGCTCTCTACTCCTTCTCCTTACCCCCGAAACACTTCCTAATTATCTTTTCCGGGAACCTAACGACCAAAAATAGTGAAAAAGCTCCCTAAAGGAGAGAAAAAAAATTTTCTTCTTTTTATAATTTATTTAACATTTTCCCTCTCCTCTCACGGAAAAAACAAAACCACATACTTTTTCCGCCCTTTTTGTCACCGGAAATAGGAAAACCGCAAGGGAAAATGTCCCATTAAAAATTTTTCTTTTTTTTTTTTTTTTTTACTTTTTTGCATCCTTCCACTCCGCGTAATCGAAAAAATTACCACTTACCTTTTTTTTTCGAAATTCCGACTTAAAGTGCCCAAAACTGCCGCTAAGCGCGCTCAAGTTTCATTTTTTACAAATTACCTTTTTTCCGCCTTGATTCCGCGAACACATACACCTGCCCACAAACACTCCGTCTTTCCGACCCATAATGCCTAAAAAACGCGCTTAACACCTTTTTCTTTAAATTACTTTTTTTTTTCCTCCACTCCTTCTCGTTACCCCCGAAACACTTCCTAATCATCTTTTCCGGCAAACAAACGACCAAAATTGGTCAAGAAAGCTCCCAAAAAGGACAAAAATTAATTTTCTGTTTTTTATAATTTATTTCACATTTTTCCTCTCCCCTTACGGAAAAAAAAACAAAACCACTTATATTTTCCGCCCTTTGTGTCACCGGAAATAGGAAAACCTCAAGGGAAAACGTCCCGTAAAAAACTTTTTTTTTCTTTTTTTTTTTAAATTTTTTGCATCCTACCGCTCCTCGTAATCGGAAAAATTTCCACTTACCTTTTTTTTTGAAATTCCGACTTAAAGTGCCCTAAAATGCCGCTAAGCGCGCTCAAGTTTCATATTTTACAAACTACCTTTTTCCCGCCGTGATTACGCGAACACATACACCTTCCCAAACACACTCCGTTTTTCCTACCCATAATGCTTAAAAAACGCGCGTAATACCTTTTTCTTAAAATTACTATTTTTTTGCTCTCTACTTCTCGTTACACCCGAAACACTTCCTAATCATCCTTTCCGGCAAACTAACGACCAAAAATAGTGAAAAAGCTCCCTAAAGGAGAGAAAAAACATTTTTTTTTTTTATAATTTATTTAACATTTTCCCTCTCCTCTCACGGAAAAAACAAAACCACATACTTTTTCCGCCCTTTTTGTCACCGGAAATAGGAAAACCGCAAGGGAAAATGTCCCATTAAAAATTTTTCTTTTTTTTTTTTTTTCCTTTTTTACATCTTACCGCTCCGCGTAATCGAAAAAATTACCATTTACCTTTTTTTTCGAAATTACGACTTAAATTGCCCAAAACTGACTCTAAGGGTGCGCAAGTTTCATTTTTTTCAAATTACCATTTTTACCCCGTGATTACGCGAACACATACACCTTACCAAACACACTCCGTTTTTCCTACCCATAATGCCTAAAAAACGCGCTTAACACCTTTTTAAAAAATTACTTTTTTTTGCTTTCTACTCCTTCTCCTTATCCCCGAAACACTTCCTAATCATCTTTTCCGGCAAACGAACGACCAAAAATGGTCAAAAAAGCTTCTTAAAGGAGAAAAAAAAATTTCCTTTTTTTTTTTAATTTATTTCACATTTTCCCTCTCCAATTACGGAAAAAACAAAACCACTTACTTTTTCCGCCCTTTTATCACCGGAAATAGAAAAACCGCAAAGGAAAACGTCCCGTACAAAATTTTTTTTTTCTTTTTTTTTGACTTTTTTGCATCCTACCGCTCCGCGTAATCGAAAAAATTACAACTTACCTTTTTTTTCGAAATTCCGACTTAAAGTGCCTAAAACTGCCGCCAAGCTCGCTCAAGTTTCATTTTTTACAAACTACCTTTTTCCCGCCGTGATTACGCGGACACATACACTTTCCCAAACACACTCCGTTTTTCCTAACCACAATGCTGAAAAAACGCGCTTAACACCTTTTTCTAAAAATTACTTTTTTTTGCTCTCTACTCCTTCTCCTTACCCCCGAAACACTTCCTAATTATCTTTTGCGGGAACCTAACGACCAAAAATGGTCAAGAAAGCTCCCAAAAAGGACAAAAATAAATTTTCTGTTTTTTATAATTTATTTCACATTTTTCCTCTCCCCTTACGGAAAAAAACAAAACCACTTACTTTTTCCGCCCTTTTTGTCACCGGAAATAGGAAAACCGCAAGGGAAAACGTCCCATTAAAAATTTTTCTTTTTTTTTTTTTTTTTTACTTTTTTGCATCCTACCGCTCCGCGTAATCGAAAAAATTACCACTTAACTTTTTTTTTTTTCGAAATTCCGACTTAAAGTGCCCAAAACTGCCGCTAAGCGCGCTCAAGTTTCATTTTTTACAAATTACCTTTTTCCCGCCGTGATTACGCGAACACATACACCTACCCACACACACTCCGTCTTTCCGACCCATAATGCCTAAAAAACGCGCTTAACACCCTTTTCTTAAAAATCTTTTTTTTTTCTCCACTCCTTCTCGTTACCCCCGAAACACTACCTAATTATCTTTTGCGGGAACCTAACGACCAAAAATAGTGAAAAAGTTCCCTAAAGGAGAGAAAAAAAAATTTCTTCTTTTTTATAATTTATTTAACATTTTTCCCTCTCCTCTCACGGAAAAAAACAAAACCACTTACTTTTTCCGCCCTTTTTGTCACCGGAAATAGGAAAACGGCAAGGGAAAACGTCCCATTAAAAATTTTTTTTGTTCTTTTTTTTTTTTTTTACTTTTTTGCATCCTACCGGTCTTTGTAATCGGAAAAATTACCAATTACCTTTTTTTTTGAAATTCCGACTTAAAGTACCCTAAAATGCCGCTAGTGCGCTCAAGTTTCATATTTTACAAATTACCTTTTTCCCGCCGTGATTACGCGAGCACATACACCTACCCACACACACTCCGTCTTTCAGACCCATAATGCCTAAAAAACGCGCTTAACACCTTTTTCTTTAAATTACTTTTTTTTTTCTCCTCTCCTTCTCGTTACCCCCGAAACACTTCCCAATCATCTTTTCCGGCAAACGAACGAACAAAAATGGTCAAAAAAGCTCCCTAAAGGAGAAAAAAAAATTTCTTTTTTTTTTAATTTATTTCTTATTTTCCCTCTCCAATTACGGAGAAAAACAAAACCATTTACTTTTTCCGACCTTTTATCACCGGAAATAGAAAAACCGCAAAGAAAAAAGTCCCGTACAAAATTTTTTTTTCTTCTTTTTTTTTGACTTTTTTGCAACCTACCGCTCCTCGTAATCGGAAAAACTGCCACTTACCTTTTTTTTTTGAAATTCCGACTTAAAGTGCCCTAAAATGACGCTTACTGCGCTCAAGTTTCATATTTTACAAATTACCTTTTTCCTGCCGTGATTACGCGGACACATATACCTTCCCAAACACACTCCGTTTTTCCTAACCACTATGCTGAAAAAACGCGCTTAACAGCTTTTTCTTAAAATTACTTTTTTTTCTCCACTTCTTCTCCTTACCGCCGAAACACTTCCTAATCATCTTTTCCGGCAAACGAACGATCAAAAATGGTCAAAAAAGCTCCCTAAAGGAGAAAAAAAAATTTTCTTTTTTTTTTAATTTATTTCACATTTTCACTCTCCAATTACGGAAAAAAACAAAAGCACTTACCTTTTCCGCCCTTTTATTACCAGAAATAGAAAAACCGCAAAGGAAAACGTCCGTACAAAATTTTTTTTTCTTATTTTTTTTTGACTTTTTTGCACCCTACCGCTCCTCGTAATCGGAAAAATTGCCACTTACCTTTTTTTTCGAAATTCCGACTTAAAGTACCCTAAAATGCCGCTAAGCGTTCAAGTTTCATATTTTAGAAATTACCTTTTTCCCGCCGTGATTACGCGGACACATACACCTACCCACACACACTCCGTCTTTCCGACCCATAATGCCTAAAAAACGCGCTTAACACCTTTTTCTTTAAATTACTTTTTTTTTCTCCGCACCTTCTCGTTACCCCCGAAACACTTTCTAATCATCTTTTCCGGCAAACAAACGACCAAAAATGGTCAAGAAAGCTCCCAAAAAGGACAAAAATAAATTTTCTGTTTTTTGTAATTTATTTCACATTTTTCCTCTCCCTTACGGAGAAAAACAAAACCATTTACTTTTTCCGCCCTTTTATCACCGGAAATAGAAAAACCGCAAGGGAAAACGTCCCATTAAAAATTTTTCTTTTTTTTTTTTTTTTTACTTTTTTGCATCCTACCGCTCCTCGTAATCGGAAAATATACCACTTACCTTTTTTTCGAAATTCGGACTTAAAGTGCCCTAAAATGCCGCTAAGCGCGCTCAAGTTTCATATTTTACTAATTACCTTTTTCCCGCCGTGATTACGCGGACACATACACCTTCCCAAACACACTCCGTTTTTCCTAACCACAATGCTGAAAAAACGCGCTTAACACCTTTTTCTAAAAATTACTTTTTTTTGCTCTCTACTCCTTCTCCTTACCCCCGAAACACTTCCTAATTATCTTTTCCGGGAACCTAACGATCAAAAATAGTGAAAAACCTCCCTAAAGGAGAGAAAAAAGATTTTCTTTTTTTTTATAATTTATTTAACATTTTCCCTCTCCTCTCACGGAAAAAAGCAAAACCACTTACTTTTTCCGCCCTTTTTGTCACCGGAAATAGGAAAACCGCAAGGGAAAACGTCGCATTAAAAATTTTTCTTTTTTTTTTTTTTTTTTTTACTTTTTTGCATCCTACCACTCCTCGTAATCGGAAAATATACCACTTACCTTTTTTTTTCAAAATTCCGACTTAAAGTGCCCAAAACTGCCGCTAAGCGCCCTCAAGTTTCATATTTTACTAATTACCTTTTTCCCGCCGTGATTACGCGAACACATACACCTACCCACACACACTCCGTCTTTCCGACCCATAATGCCTAAAAAACGCGCTTAACACCTTTTTCTTAAAATTACTTTTTTTTTTTCTCCACTCCTTCTCGTTAACCCCGAAACACTTCCTAATCATCTTTTCCGGCAAATGAACGACCAAAAATGGTCAAAAAAGCTCCCTAAAGGAGAGAAAAAAGATTTTCTTTTTTTTTATAATTTATTCACATTTTCCCTCTCCTCTCACGGAAAAAAACAAAACCACTTACTTTTTCGGCCCTTTTTGTCACCGGAAATAGGAAAACCGCAAGGGAAAACGTCCCATTAAAAATTTTTCTTTTTTTCTTTTTTTTTTACTTTTTTGCATCCTACCGCTCCTCGTAATCGGAAAATATACCATTTACCTTTTTTTCGAAATTCGGACTTAAAGTGCCCTAAAATGCCGCTAAGCGCGCTCAAGTTTCATATTTTACTAATTACCTTTTTCCCGCCGTGATTACGCGAACACAAACACCTACCCACACACACTCCGTCTTTCCGACCCATAATGCCTAAAAAACGCGCTTAACACCTTTTTCTTAAAATTTCTTTTTTTTTTTCTCCACTCCTTCTCGTTACCCCCAAAATACTTACTAATCATCTTTTCCGGCAAACGAACGACCAAAAATGGTCAAAAAAGCTCCCTAAAGGAGAAAAAAAAATTTTCTTTTTTTTTTAATTTATTTCACATTTTCACTCTCCAATTACGGAGAAAAACAAAACCATTTACTTTTTCCGCCCTTTTATCACCGGAAATAGAAAAACCGCAAAGGAAAACGTCCCGTACAAAATTTTTTTTTCCTCTTTTTTTTGGACTTTTTTGCACCCTACCGCTCCTCGTAATCGGAAAAAGTGCCACTTACCTTTTTTTCGAAATTCCGACTTAAAGTGCCCTAAAATGCCGCTAAGAGCGCTCAAGTTTCATATTTTACAAATTACCTTTTTCCCGCCGTGATTACGCGGACACATACACCTTCCCAAACACACTCCGTTTTATCTAACCACAATAATGAAAAAACGCGCTTAACACCTTTTTCTAAAAATTACTTTTTTTTTGCTCTCTACTCCTTCTCCTTACCCCCGAAACACTTCCTAATTATCTTTTCCGGGAACCTAACGATCAAAAATAGTGAAAAACCTCCCTAAAGGAGAGAAAAAAGATTTTCTTTTTTTTTATAATTTATTTAACATTTTCCCTCTCCTCTCACGGAAAAAAGCAAAACCACTTACTTTTTCTGCCCTTTTTGTCACCGGAAATAGGAAAACCGCAAGGGAAAACGTCCCATTAAAAATTTTTCTTTTTTTCTTTTTTTTTTACTTTTTCGCATCCTACCGCTCCTCGTATTCGGAAAATATACCACTTACCTTTTTTTTTCAAAATTCCGACTTAAAGTGCCCAAAACTGCCGCTAAGCGCCCTCAAGTTTCATATTTTACTAATTACATTTTTCCCGCCTTGATTACGCGAACACATACACCTACCCACACACACTCCGTCTTTCCGACCCATAATGCCTAAAAATCGCGCTTAACACCTTTTTCTTAAAATTACTTTTTTTTTTCTCCACTCCTTCTCGTTACCCCCGAAACACTTCCTAATCATCTTTTCCCGCAAATGAACGACCAAAAATGGTCAAAAAAGCTCCTTAAAGGAGAGAAAAAAGATTTTCTTTTTTTTTTTATTTATTTTACATTTTCACTCTCCAATTACGGAGAAAAACAAAACCATTTCCTTTTTCCGCCCTTTTATCACCGGAAATAGGAAAACCGCAAGGGAAAACGTCCCATTAAAAATTTTTCTTTTTTTTTTTTTTTTACTTTTTTGCATCCTACCGCTCCTCGTAATCGGAAAAATTACCACTTACCTTTTTTTTCGAAATTCCGACTTAAAGTGCCCTAAAATGCCGCTAAGCGCGCTCAAGTTTCATATTTTACAAACTACCTTTTTCCCGCCGTGATTACGCGAACACATACACCTGACCAAACACACTCCGTTTTTCCTACCCATAATGCCTAAAAAACGCGCTTAACACCTTTTTTAAAAATTACTTTTTTTTGCTTTCTACTCCTTCTCCTTACCCCCGAAACACTTCCTAATCATCTTTTCCGGCAAACGAACGACCAAAAATGGTCAAAAAAACTCCCTTAAGGAGAAAAAAAATTTTCTTTTTTTTTAAATTTATTTCACATTTTCCCTCTCCAATTACGGAAAAAAACAAAACCACTTACTTTTTCCGCCCTTTTTGTCACCGGAAATAGGAAATCCGCCAGGCAAAACGTCCCATTAAAAATTTTTCTCTTTTTTTTTTTTTGACTTTTTTCCACCCTACCGCTCCTCGTAATCGGAAAAAATACCACTTACCTTTTTTTTTTTCGAAATTCCGACTTAAAGTGCCCTAAAATGCCGCTAAGCGCGCTCAAGTTTCATTTTTTACAAATTACCTTTTTCCCGCTGTCATTACGCGGACACAACACCTACCCAAACACACTCCGATTTTCCGACACATTATGCCTAAAAAACGCGCTTTACACCTTTATCTTAAAATTACTTTTTTTTGCTCTCTACTTCTTCTCCTTACCCCCGAAACACTTCCTAATCATCTTTTCCGGCAAACTAACGACCAAAAATGTTAAAAGAGCTCCCAAAAAGTACAAAAATAAATTTTCTGTTTTTTATAATTTATTTCCGCTCCGTACTCCTTCTCCTTACCCCCGATATACTTCCTAATCATCTTTTCCGGGAACCTAACGACCAAAAAAATTGTGAAAAAGCTCCCTAAAGGAGAGAAAAAAAATTTTCTTTTTTTTATAATTTATTTCACATTTTCCCTCTCCCCTTACGGAAAAAAACAAAACCACTTACTTTTTCCGCCCTTTTTGTCACCGGAAATAGGAAAACCGCAAGGGAAAACGTCCCATGAAAAATTTTTCTTTTTTTTTTTTTTTTTTTTTTTACTTTTTTGCATCCTACCGCTCCTCGTAATCGGAAAAATTACCACTTACCTTTTTTTCGAAATTCCGACTTAAAGTGCCCTAAAATGCCGCTAAGCGCGCTCAAGTTTCATATTTTACAAATTACCTTTTTCCCGCCGTGATTACGCGAACACATACACCTACCCACACACACTCCGTCTTTCCGACCCATAATGCCTAAAAAACGCGCTTAACACCTTTTTCTTAAAATTACTATTTTTTTGCTCTCTACTATTTCTCCTTACCTCCGAAACACTTCCTAATCATTTTTTCCGGCAAACTAACGACCAAAAATGGGCAAAAAAAGATCCCAAAAAGTTCAAAAATTAATTTTCTTTTTTTTATAATTTATTTCACATTTTCCCTCTCCCCTTACAGAAAAAAACAAAACTATTCACTTTTTCCGCCCTTTTTATCACCGGAAATAGGAAAACGGCAAGGGAAAACGTCCCGTACAAAATTTTTTTTTTCTTTTTTTTTTTTTCTACTTTTTTGCATCCTACCGCTCTTCCTAATCGGAAAAATTACCACTTACCTTTTTTTCGAAATTCCGACTTAAAGTGCCCTAAAATGCCGCTAAGCGCGCTCAAGTTTCATATTTTACAAATTACCTTTTTCCCGCCGTGATTACGCGGACACACACACCTTCCTAAACACACTCCGTTTTTCCTAACCACAATGCTGAAAAAACGCGCTTAACACCTTTTTCTAAAAATTACTTTTTTTTGCTCTCTACTCCTTCTCCTTACCCCCGAAACACTTCCTAATTATCTTTTCCGGGAACCTAACGACCAAAAATAGTGAAAAAGCTCCCTAAAGGAGAAAAAAAAATTTTCTTTTTTTTAAATTTATTTCACTTTTTTCCTCTCCAATTACGGAAAAAAATAAAACCACTAACTTTTTCCGCCCTTTTTGTCACCGGAAATAGGAAAACCGCAAGGGAAAACGTCCCATGATAAATTTTTCTTTTTTTTTTTTTTTTTTTTTTACTTTTTTGCATCCTACCGCTCCGCGTAATCGAAAAAATTACCACTTACTTTTTTTTTTCGAACTTCCGACTTAAAGTGCCCAAAACTGCCGCTAAGCGCGATCAAGTTTCATTTTTTACAAATTACCTTTTTTCCGCCGTGATTACGCGAACACATACACCTACCCACACACACTCCGTCTTTCCGACCCATAATGCCTAAAAAACGCGCTTAACACCTTTTACTTAAAATTACTTTTTTTTTTCTCCACTCCTTCTCGTTACTCCCGAAACACTTCCTAATCATCTTTTTCGGCAAACGAACGAACAAAAATGGTCAAAAAACCTCCCTAAAGGAGAAAAAAAAATTTTCTTTTTTTTTTAATTTATTTCACATTTTCCCTCTCCAATTACGGAGAAACACAAAACCATTTACTTTTTCCGCCCTTTTATCACCGGAAATAGAAAAACCGCAAAGGAAAACGTCCCGTACAAAATTTTTTTTTCCCTCTTTTTTTTTGACTTTTTTGCACCCGACCGCTCCTCGTAATCGGAAAAATTGCCACTTACCTTTTTTTTCGAAATTCCGACTTAAAGTACCCTAAAATGCCGCTAAGCGCGCTCAAGTTTCATATTTTACAAATTACCTTTTTCCCTCCGTGATTACGCGGACACATACACTTAAAGTGCCCTAAAATGCCGCTAAGCTCGCACAAATTTCATATTTTACAAATTCCCTTTTTCCCGCCGTGATTACGCGGACACATACACCTACCCACACACACTCCGTCTTTCCGACCCATAATGCCTAAAAAACGCACTTTACACCTTTTTCTTAAAATTACTTTTTTTTTTCTCCACTCCTTCTCGTTAACCCTGAAACACTTCCTAATCATCTTTTCCGGCAAACAAACGACCAAAAATGGTCAGGAAAGCTCCCAAAAAGGACAAAAAAAAATTTTCTGTTTTTTATAATTTATTTCACATTTTTCCTCTCCCTTTCCGGAAAAAAACAAAACCACTTACTTTTTCCGCCCTCTGTGTCACCGGAAATAGGAAAACCTCAAGGGAAAATGTCCCATGAAAAATTTTCCTTTTTTTTTTTTTTTTTTTTTTTTACTTTTTTGCATCCTACCGCTCCTCGTAATCGGAAAAATTACTACTCAACTTTTTTTTTGAAATTCCGACTTAAAGTGCCCTAAAATGCCGCTAAGCGCGCTCAAGTTTCATATTTTACAAATTACCTTTTTCCCGCCGTGATTACGCGGACACATACACCTTCCCAAACACACTCCGTTTTTCCTAACCAGAATGCTCAAAAAACGGGCTTAACACCTTTTTCTAAAAATTACTTTTTTTTGCTCTCTTCTCCTTCTCCTTACCCCCGAAACACTTCCTAATCATCTTTTCCGGGAACCTAACGACCAAAAATAGTGAAAAAGCTCCCTAAAGGAGAAAAAATAATTTTCTTTTTTTTACATTTATTTCACATTTTTCCTCTCCAATTAAGGAAAAAAACAAAACCACTTATTTTTTCCGCCCTTTTATCACCGGAAATAAAAAAAAACCGCAAAGGAAAACGTGCCGTACAAAAATTTTTTTTCTTCTTTTTTTTTTACTTTTTTGCATTCTACCGCTCCTCGTAAACGAAAAAATTACCACTTACCTTTTTTTTCGAAATTCCGACTTAAAGTGCCCAAAACTGCCGCTAAGCGCGCTCAAGTTTCATTTTTTACAAATTACCTTTTTTCCGCCGTGATTACGCGAACACATACACCTACCCACACACACTCCGTCTTTCCGACCCATAATGCCTAAAAAACGCGCTTAGCACCTTTTTCTTAAAATTACTTTTTTTTTTCTCCACTCCTTCTCGTTACCCCCGAAACACTTCCTAATAATCTTTTCCGGCAAACGAACGACCAAAAATGGTCAAAAACTCTCCCTAAAGGAGAAAATAAAATTTTCTTTTTTTTTTATTTACTTCACATTTTCCCTCTCCAATTACCGAGAAAAACAAAACCACTTTCTTTTTCCGCCCTTTTATCACCGGAAATAGAAAAACCGCAAAGGAAAACGTCCAGTACAAAAATTTTTTTTCTTCTTTTTTTTTCACTTTTTTGCACCCTACCGCTCCTCGTAATCGGAAAAATTACCACTTACCTTTTTTTTTTTAATTCCGACTTAAAATGCCCTAAAATGCCGCTAAGCGCGCTCAAGTTTCATATTTTACAAATTACATTTTTCCCGCCGTGGTTACGCGAACACATACACCTACCCACACACACTCCGTCTTTCCGACCCATAATGCCTAAAAAACGAGCTTAACACCTTTTTCTTTAAATTCCTTTTTTTTTTTCTCCACTCCATCTCGTTACCCCCGAAACACTTCCTAATCATCTTTTCCGGCAAACAAACGACCAAAAATGGTCAAGAAAGCTCCCAAAAAGGACAAAAAAAAATTTTCTGTTTTTGATAATTTATTTTACATTTTTCTCTCCCCTTACGGAAAAAAACAAAACCACTTACTTTTTCCGCCATTTCATCACCGGAAATAGAAAAACCGCAAAGGAAAACGTCCCGTACAAATTTTTTTTTTTTTTTTTTTATTTTTGGACCCTACCGCTCCGCGTAATCGAAAAAATTACCACTTACCTTTTTTTTTCAAAATTCCGACTTAAAGTACCCAAAACTGCCGCTAAGCGCGCTCAAGTTTCATTTTTTACAAATTACCTTTTTTCCGCCGTATTTACGCGAACACATACACCTACCCACACACACTCCGTCTTTCCGACCCATAATGCCTAAAAAACGCGCTTAACACCTTTTTCTTTAAATTCCTTTTTTTTTTCTCCACTCCATCTCGTTACCCCCGAAACACGTCCTAATCATCTTTTCCGGCAAACAAACGACCAAAAATGGTCAAGAAAGCTCCCAAAAAGAACAAAAATAAATTTTCTGTTTTTTATAATTTATTTCACATTTTTCTCTCCCCTTACGGAAAAAAACAAAACCACTTACTTTTTCCGCCCTTTTATCACCGGAAATAGAAAAACCGCAAAGGAAAACGTCCCGTACAAAATTTTATTTTCTTCTTTTTTTTGACTTTTTTTGCATCCTACCGCTTCTCGTAATCGGAAAAATTACCACTTACCTTTTTTTCGAAATCCCGACTTAAAGTGCCCTAAAATGCCGCTAAGCGCGCTTAAGTTTCATATTTTACTAATTACCTTTTTCCCGCCGTGATTACGCGAAAACATACACCTACCCACACACACTCCGTCTTTCCGACCCATAATGCCTAAACAACGCGCTTAACACCTGTTTCTTTAAATTACATTTTTTTTTCTCCACTCCTTCTCGTTACCCCCGAAACACTTCCTAATCATCTTTTCTGGCAAACAAACGACCAAAAATGGTCAAGAAAGCTCCCAAAAAGGACAAAAATAAATTTTCTCTTTTTTTTAATTTATTTCACATTTTACCTCTCCCCTTACGGAAAAAAACAAAACCACTTACTTTTTCCGCCCTTTTTTGTCACCGGAAATAGGAAAACCTCAATGAAAATGTCCCATGAAAAATTTTTCTTTTTTTTTTTTTTTTTTTTTTTTTTAATTTTTTGCACCCTACCGCTCCTCGTAATCGGAAAAATTGCCACTTACCTTTTTTTTCGAAATTCCGACTTAAAGTACCCTAAAATGCCGCTAAGCGCGCTCCAGTTTCATATTTTACAAATTACCTTTTTCCCGCCGTGATTAAGCGGACACATACACCTTCCCAAACACATTCCGTCTTTCCGACCCATAATGCCTAAAAAACCTGCTTAGCACCTTTTTCTTAAAATTACTTTTTTTTTTCCCCACTCCTTCTCGTTACCCCCGAAACACTTCCTAATCATCTTTTTCGGCAAACGAACGACCAAAAATGGTCAAAAAACCTCCCTAAAGGAGAAAAAAAAATTTCTTTTTTTTTTAATTTATTTCACATTTTCCCTCTCCAATTACGGAGAAACACAAAACCATTTACTTTTTCCGCCCTTTTTATCACCGGAAAAAGAAAAACCGCAAAGGAAAACGTCCCGTACAAAATTTTTTTTCCCTCTTTTTTTTTGACTTTTTTGCACCCCACCGCTCCTCGTAATCGGAAAAATTGCCACTTACCTTTTTTTTCGAAATTACGACTTAAAGTACCCTAAAATGCCGCTAAGCGCGCTCAAGTTTCATATTTTACAAATTACCTTTTTCCCTCCGTGATTACGCGGACACATACACTTAAAGTGCCCTAAAATGCCGCTAAGCTCGCACAAATTTCATATTTTACAAATTCCTTTTTTCCCGCCGTGATTACGCGGACACATACACCTACCCACACACACTCCGTCTTTCCGACCCATAATGCCTAAAAAACGCGCTTAACACCTTTTTCTTTAAATTACTTTTTTTTTCTCCGCACCTTCTCGTTACCCCCGAAACACTTCCTAATCATCTTTTCCGGCAAACAAACGACCAAAAATGGTCAAGACAGCTCCCAACAAGGACAAAAATAAATTTTCTGTTTTTTATAATTTATTTCACATTTTTTTTTCTCCCCTTAAGGAAAAAAACAAAACCACTTACTTTTTCCGCCCTTTGTGTCACCGGAAATAGGAAAACCTCAAGGGAAAATGTCTCATGAAAAATTTTCCTTTTTTTTTTTTTTTTTTTTAAATTTTTTGCATCCTACTGCTCCTCGTAATCGGAAAAATTACCACTCAACTTTTTTTTTGAAATTCCGACTTAAAGTGCCCTAAAATGCCGCTAAGCGCGCTCAAGTTTCATATTTTACAAATTACCTTTTTCCCGCCGTGATTACGCGGACACATACACCTTCCCAAACACACTCCGTTTTTCCTAACCAAAATGCTGAAAAAACGCGCTTAACACCTTTTTCTAAAAATTACTTTTTTTTGCTCTCTACTCCTTCTCCTTACCCCCGAAACACTTCCTAATCATCTTTTCCGGGAACCTAACGACCAAAAATAGTGAAAAAGCTCCCTAAAGGAGAAAAAAAATTTTCTTTTTTTTTAAATTTATTTCACATTTTTCCTCTCCAATTACGGAAAAAAACAAAACCACTTACTTTTTCCGCCCTTTTATCACCGGAAATAGAAAAACCGCAAAGGAAAACGTCCCGTACAAAATTATTTTTTTCTTCTTTTTTTTTGACTTTTTTGCACCCTACCGTTCCTCGTAATCGGAAAAATTGCCACTTACCTTTTTTTTCGAAATTCCGACTTAAAGTACCCTAAAATACCGCTAAGCGCGCTCAAGTTTCATATTTTACAAATTACTTTTTTCCCGCCGTGATTACCCGGACAAATACACCTTCCCAAACACACTCCGTTTTTCCTAACCACAATGCTGAAAAAACGCGCTTAACACCTTTTTCTAAAAATTACTTTTTTTTGCTCTCTACTCCTTCTCCTTACCCCCGAAACACTTCCTAATTATCTTTTCCGGGAACCCAACGACCGAAAATAGTGAAAAAGCTCCCTAAAGGAGAGAAAAAAATTTTCTTTTTTTTATAATTTATTTAACATTTTCCCTCTCCTCTCACGGAAAAAAACAAAACCACATACTTTTTCCGCCCTTTTTGTCACCGGAAATAGGAAAACCGCAAGGGAAAATGTCCCATTAAAAATTTTTCTTTTTTTTTTTTTTTTTTTTACTTTTTTGCATCCTTCCACTCCGCGTAATCGAAAAAATTACCACTTACCTTTTTTTTTCGAAATTCCGACTTAAAGTGCCCAAAACTGCCGCTAAGCGCGCTGAAGTTTCATTTTTTACAAATTACCTTTTTTTCCGCCGTGATTCTGCGGACACATATACCTTCCCAAACACACTCCGTTTTTCCTAACTAAAATGCTGAAAAAACGAGCTTAACACCTTTTTCTAAAAATTACTTTTTTTTGCTCTCTTCTCCTTCTCCTTACCCCCGAAACACTTCCTAATCATCTTTTCCGGGAACCTAACGACCAAAAATAGTGAAAAAGCTCCCTAAAGGAGAAAAAAAAATTTTCTTTTTTTTTAATTTTATTTCACATTTTTCCTCTCCAATTACGGAAAAAAACAAAAGCACTTACTTTTTCCGCCCTTTTATCACCGGAAATAAAAAAAACGCAAAGTAAAACGTCCCCTAAAAAATTTTTTTTTCTTCTTTTTTTTTGACTTTTTTGCACGATACCGCTCCTCGTAATCGGAAAAATTGCCACTTACCTTTTTTTTCGAAATTCCGACTTAAGGTACCCTAAAATGCCGCTAAGCGCGCTCAAGTTTCATATTTTACAAATTACCTTTTTCCCGCCGTGATTACGCGGACACATACACCTTCCCAAACACACTCCGTTTTTCCTAACCACAATGCTAAAAAAACGCGCTTAACACCTTTTTCTAAAAATTACTTTTTTTTGCTCTCTACTCCTTCTCCTTACCCCCGAAACACTTCCTAATTATCTTTTCCGGGAACCTAACGACCAAAAATAGTGAAAAAGCTCCCTAAAGGAGAGAAAAAAATTTTCTTTTTTTTTTATAATTTATTTAACATTTTCCCTCTCCTCTCACGGAAAAAAACAAAACCACATACTTTTTCCGCCCTTTTTGTCACCGGAAATAGGAAAACCGCAAGGGAAAATGTCCCATTAAAAATTTTTCTTTTTTTTTTTTTTTTTTTTTTTTACTTTTTTGCATCCTTCCACTCCGCGTAATCGAAAAAATTACCACTTACCTTTTTTTTTCGAAATTCCGACTTAAAGTGCCCAAAACTGCCGCTAAGCGCGCTCAAGTTTCATTTTTTACAAATTACCTTTTTCTGCCTTGATTACGCGAACACATACACCTACCCACACACACTCCGTCTTTCCGACCCATAATGCCTAAAAAACGCGCTTAACACCTTTTTCTTTAAATTACTTTTTTTTTCTCCACTCCTTCTCGTTACCCCCGAAACACTTCCTAATCATCTTTTCCGGCAAACAAACGACCAAAAATGGTCAAGAAAGCTCCCAAAAAGGACAAAAAAAAATTTTCTGTTTTTTATAATTTATTTCACATTTTTCCTCTCCAATTACGGAAAAAAACAAAACCACTTACTTGTTCCGCCCTTTGTGTCACCGGAAATAGGAAAACCTCAAGGGAAAATGTCCCATGAAAAATTTTTCTTTTTTTTTTTTTTTTTTTTTTTTTACTTTTTTGCATCCTACCGCTCCTCGTAATCGGAAAAATTACCACTTACCTTTTTTTCGAAATTCCGACTTAAAGTGCCCTAAAATGCCGCTAAGCGCGCTCAAGTTTCATATTTTACAAATTACCTTTTTCCCGCCGTGATTCTGCGGACACATATACCTTCCCAAACACACTCCGTTTTTCCTAACCAAAATGCTGAAAAAACGAGCTTAACACCTTTTTCTAAAAATTACTTTTTTTTGCTCTCTTCTCCTTCTCCTTACCCCCGAAACACTTCCTAATCATCTTTTCCGGGAACCTAACGACCAAAAATAGTGAAAAAGCTCCCTAAAGGAGAAAAAAAAATTTTCTTTTTTTTAATTTTATTTCACATTTTTCCTCTCCAATTACGGAAAAAAACAAAACCACTTACTTTTTCCGCCCTTTTATCACCGGAAATAAAAAAAACGCAAAGTAAAACGTCCCCTAAAAAATTTTTTTTTCTTCTTTTTTTTTGACTTTTTTGCACGATACCGCTCCTCGTAATCGGAAAAATTGCCACTTACCTTTTTTTTTCGAAATTCCGACTTAAGGTACCCTAAAATGCCGCTAAAAGCGCTCAAGTTTCATATTTTACAAATTACCTTTTTCCCGCCGTGAGTACGCGGACACATACACCTTCCCAAACACACTCCGTTTTTCCTAACCACAATGCTGAAAAAACGCGCTTAACACCTTTTTCTAAAAATTACTTTTTTTGCTCTCAACTCCTTCTCCTTACCCCCGAAACACTTCCTAATTATCTTTTCCGGGAACCTAACGACCAAAAATAGTGAAAAAGCTCCCTAAAGGAGAGAAAAAAAATTTCTTTTTTTTATAATTTATTTAACATTTTCCCTCTCCTCTCACGGAAAAAACAAAACCACATACTTTTTCCGCCCTTTTTGTCACCGGAAATATTAAAACCGCAAGGGAAAATGTCCCATTAAAAATTTTTCTTCTTTTTTTTTTTTTTTTACTTTTTTGCATCCTTCCACTCCGCGTAATCGAAAAAATTACCACTTACCTTTTTTTTTCGAAATTCCGACTTAAAGTGCCCAAAACTGCCGCTAAGCGCGCTGAAGTTTCATTTTTTACAAATTACCTTTTTTTCCGCCGTGATTACGCGAACACATACACCTACCCACACACACTCCATTTTTCCGACCCATAATGCCTAAAAAACGCGCTTAACACCTTTTCTTTAAATTACTTTTTTTTTTCTACACTCCTTCTCGTTACCCCCGAAACACTTCCTAATCATCTTTTCCGGCAAACAAACGACCAAAAATGGTCAAGAAAGCTCCCAAAAAGGACAAAAATAAATTTTCTGTTTTTTATAATTTATTTCACATTTTTCCTCTCCCCTTACGGAAAAAAACAAAACCACTTACTTTTTCCGCCCTTTGTGTCACCGGAAATAGGAAAACCTCAAGGGAAAATGTCCCATTAAAAATTTTTTTTTTTTTTTTTTTTTTTTTTTTTTTTTTTTACTTTTTTGCATCCTACCGCTCCTCGTAATCGAAAAAATTGCCACTTACCTTTTTTTTGAAATTCCGACTTAAAGTACCCTAAAATGCCGCTAAGCGCGCTCAAGTTTCATATTTTACAAATTACCTTTTTCCCGCCGTGATTACGCGAACACATACACCTACCCACACACACTCCGTCTTTCCGACCCATAATGCCTAAAAAACGCGCTTAACACCTTTTCTTTAAATTACTTTTTTTTTTCCTCCACTCCTTCTCGTTACCCCCGAAACACTTCCTAACCATCTTTTCCGGCAAACAAACGACCAAAAATGGTCAAGAAAGCTCCCAAAAAGGACAAAAAAAAATTTTCTGTTTTTATAATTTATTTCACATTTTTTCCTCTCCCCTTACGGAAAAAAACAAAACCACTTACTTTTTCCGCCCTTTGTGTCACCGGAAATAGGAAAACCTCAAGGGAAAATGTCCCATGAAAAATTTTTCTTTTTTTTTTTTTTTTTTTTTTTACTTTTTTGCATCCTACCGCTCCTCGTAATCGGAAAAATTACCACTTACCTTTTTTCGAAATTCCGACTTAAAGTGCCCTAAAATGCCGCTAAGCGCGCTCAAGTTTCATATTTTACAAATTACCTTTTTCCCGCCGTGATTCTGCGGACACATATACCTTCCCAAACACACTCCGTTTTTCCTAACCAAAATGCTGAAAAAACGCGCTTAACACCTTTTTCTAAAAATTACTTTTTTTTGCTCTCTACTCCTTCTCCTTACCCCCGAAACACTTCCTAATCATCTTTTCCGGGAACCTAACGACCAAAAATAGTGAAAAAGCTCCCTAAAGGAGAAAAAAAAATTTTCTTTTTTTTTTAATTTATTTCACATTTTTCCTCTCCAATTACGGAAAAAAACAAAACCACTTACTTTTTCCGACCTTTTATCACCGGAAATAGAAAAACAGCAATGAAAAACGTCCCGTACAAAATTTTTTTTCTCCTTTTTTTTTGACTTTTTTGCACCCTACCTCTCATCGTAATCGGAAAAATTGCCACTTACCTTTTTTTTCGAAATTCCGACTTAAAGGACCCTAAAATGCCGCTAAGCGCGCTCAAGTTTCATATTTTACAAATTACCTTTTTCCCGCCGTGATTACGCGGACACATACACCTTCCCAAACACACTCCGTTTTTCCTAACCACAATGCTGAAAAAACGCGCTTAACACCTTTTTCTAAAAATTATTTTTTTTGCTCTCTACTCCTTCTCCTTACCCCCGAAACACTTCCTAATTATCTTTTCCGGCAAACGAACGACCAAAAATAGTGAAAAAGCTCCCTAAAGGAGAGAAAAATAATTTTCTTTTTTTTTTATAATTTATTTAACATTTTCCCTCTCCTCTCACGGAAAAAAAACCACATACTTTTTCCGCCCTTTGTGTCACCGGAAATACGAAAACCTCAAGGGAAAATGTCCCATTAAAAATTTTTCTTTTTTTTTTTTTTTTTACTTTTTTGCATCCTACCGCTCCCCGTAATCGAAAAAATTACCACTTACCTTTTTTTTTCGAAATTCCGACTTAAAGTGCCCAAAACTGCCGCTAAGCGCGCTCAAGTTTCATTTTTTACAAATTACCTTTTTTCCGCCGTGATTACGCGAACACATACACCTACCCACACACACTCCGTCTTTCCGACCCATAATGCCTAAAAAACGCGCTTAACACCTTTTTCTTTAAATTACTTTTTTTTTCTCCACTCCTTCTCGTTACCCCCGAAACACTTCCTAATCATCTTTTCCGGCAAACAAACGACCAAAAATGGTCAAGAAAGCTCCCAAAAAGGACAAAAATAAATTTTCTGTTTTTTATAATTTATTTCACATTTTTCCTCTCCCCTTACGGAAAAAAACAAAACCACTTACTTTTTCCGCCCTTTGTGTCACCGGAAATAGGAAAACCTCAAGGGAAAATGTCCCATGAAAAATTTTTCTTTTTTTTTTTTTTTTTTTTTACTTTTTTGCATCCTACCGCTCCTCGTAATCGGAAAAATTACCACTTACCTTTTTTTCGAAATTCCGACTTAAAGTGCCCTAAAATGCCGCTAAGCGCGCTCAAGTTTCATATTTTACTAATTACCTTTTTCCCGCCGTGATTACGCGAACACATACACCTTCCCAAACACACTCCGTCTTTCCGACCCATAATGACTAAAAAACGCGCTTAACACCTTTTTCTAAAAATTACTTTTTGTTTTTTCTCCACTCCTTCTCGTTACCCCCGACCCCCGAAACACTTCCTAATCATCTTTTCCGGCAAACAAACGACCAAAAATGGTTAAAAAAGCTCCCAAAAAGGACAAAAATAAATTTTCTGTTTTTTATAATTTATTTCACATTTTTCCTCTCCCCTTACGGAAAAAACAAAACCACATACTTTTTCCGCCCTTTTTGTCACCGGAAATAGGAAAACCGCAAGGGAAAACATCCCATTAAAAATTTTTCTTTTTTTTTTTTTTACTTTTTTGCATCCTACCGCTCCTCGTAATCGGAAAAATTACCACTTACCTTTTTTTCGAAATTCCGACTTAAAGTGCCCTAAAATGCCGCTAAGCGCGCTCAAGTTTCATATTTTACTAATTACCTTTTTCCCGCCGTGATTACGCGAACACATACACCTACCCACACACACTCCGTCTTTCCGACCCATAATGCCTAAAAAACGCGCTTAACACCTTTTTCTAAAAATTACTTTTTTTTCCTCTCTACTCCTTCTCCTTACCCCCGAAACACTTCCTAATCATCTTTTCCGGCAAACGAACGACCAAAAATTGTCAAAAAAGCTCCCTAAGGGAGAAAAAAAATTTTCTTTTTTTTACAATTTATTTAACATTTTCTCTCTCCTCTCACGGAAAAAAACAAAACCACATACTTTTTCCGCCCTTTTTTTCACGGGAAATAGGAAAACCGCAAGGGAAAACGTCCCATTAAAAATTTTTCTTTCTTTTTTTTTTTTTTTGTTACTTTTTTGCATCCTACCGCTCCGCGTAATCGAAAAAATTACCACTTACCTTTTTTTTTCGAAATTCCGACTTAAAGTGCCCAAAACTGCCGCTAAGCGCGCTCAAGTTTCATTTTTTACAAATTACCTTTTTTCCGCCGTGATTACGCGAACACATACACCTACCCACACACACTCCGTCTTTCCGACCCATAATGCCTAAAAAACGCGCTTAACACCTTTTTCTTTAAATTACTTTTTTTTTTCTTCACTCCTCGTTACCCCCGAAACACTTCCTAATCATCTTTTCCGGCAAACAAACGACCAAAAATGCTCAAGAAAGCTCCCAAAAAGGACAAAAATAACTTTTCTGTTTTTTATAATTTATTTCACATTTTTCCTCTCCCCTTACGGAAAAAAACAAAACCACTTACTTTTTCCGCCCTTTGTATCACCGGAAATAAGAAAACCTCAAGGGAAAATGTCCCATGAAAAATTTTTCTTTTTTTTTTTTTTTTTTTTTATTTTTTGCGTCCTACCGCTCCTCGTAATCGGAAAAATTACCACTTACCTTTTTTTCGAAATTCAGACTTAAAGTGCCCTAAAATGCCGCAAAGCGCGCTCAAATTTCATATTTTACTAATTACCTTTTTCCCGCCAAAAAATTTTCTTTTTTTTTTAAATTTTATTTCACATTTTCCCTCTCCAATTACGGAAAAAAACAAAACCACTTACTTTTTCCGCCCTTTTATCACCGGAAATAGAAAAACCGCAAAGGAAAACGTCCCATACAAAATTATTTTTTTCTTCTTTTTTTTTGACTTTTTTGCACCCTACCGCTCCTCGTAATCGGAAAAATTGCCACTTACCTTTTTTTTCGAAATTCCGACTTAAAGTACCCTAAAATGCCGCTAAGCGCGCTCAAGTTTCATATTTTACAAATTACCTTTTTCCCGCCGTGATTACGCGGACACATACATCTTCCCAAACACACTCCGTTTTTCCTAACCACAATGCTGAAAAAACGCGCTTAACACCTTTTTCTAAAAATTACTTTTCTTTGTTCTCCACTCCTTCTCCTTACCCCCGAAACACTTCCTAATCATCTTTTCCGGCAAACGAAAGACCAAAAATAGTAAAAAAGCTCCCTAAAGGAGAAAAAAGAAATTTTCTTTTTTTTATAATTTATTTCACATTTTCCCTCTCCTCTCACGGAAAAAAACAAAACCACATACTTTTTCCGCCCTTTTTGTCACCGGAAATAGGAAAACCGCAAGGGAAAAGGTCCCATTAAAAATTTTTCTTTTTTTATTTTTTTTTTACTTTTTTGCATCCTACCGCTCCGCGTAATCGAAAAAATTACCATTTACCTTTTTTTTTCGAAATTCCGACTTAAAGTGCCCAAAACTGCCGCTAAGCGCGCTCAAATTTCATATTTTACAAATTACCTTTTTCCCGCCGTGATTCTGCGGACACATATACCTCTCCAAACACACTCCGTTTTTCCTAACCAAAATGCTGAAAAAACGCGCTTAACACCTTTTTCTAAAAATTACTTTTTTTGCTCTCTACTCCTTCTCCTTACCCCCGAAAAACTTCCTAATTATCTTTTCCGGGAACCTAACGACCAAAAATAGTGAAAAAGCTCCCTAAAGGAGAGAAAAAAATTTTCTTTTTTTTTAAATTCATTTCACATTTTTCCTCTCCAATTACGAAAAAAACAAAACCACTTACTTTTTCCGACCTTTTATCACCGGAAATAGAAAAACCACAAAGGAAAACGTCCCGTACAAAATTTTTTTTTCTTCTTTTTTTTTTGATTTTTTTTTGCACCCTACCGCTCATCGTAATCGGAAAAAATGCCACTTACCTGTTTTTTCGAAATTCCGACTTAAGGTACCCTAAAATGCTGCTAAGCGCGCTCAAGTTTCATATTTTACAAATTACCTTTTTCACGCCGTGATTACGCGGACACATACATCTTCCCAAACACACTCCGTTTTTCCTAACCATAATGCTGAAAAAACACGCTTAACACCTTTTTCTAAAAATTACTTTTCTTTTTTTCTCCACTCCTTCTCCTTACCCCCGAAACACTTCCTAATCATCTTTTCCGGCAAACGAAAGACCAAAAATAGTAAAAAAGCTCCTAAAGGAGAAGAAATAAATTTTCTTTTTTTTATAATTTATTTCACATTTTCCCTCTCCTCTCACGGAAAAAAACAAAACCACATACTTTTTCCGCCCTTTTTGTCACCGGAAATAGGAAAACCGCAAAAGAAAACGTCCCATTAAAAATTTTTCTTACTTTTTTTTTTCTTTACTTTTTTGCATCCTACCGCTCCGCGTAATCGAAAAAATTACCACTTACCTTTTTTTTTCGAAATTCCGACTTAAAGTGCCCAAAACTGCCGCTAAGCGCGCTCAAGTTTCATTTTTTACAAATTACCTTTTTTCCGCCGTGATTACGCGAACACATACACCTACCCACACACACTCCGTCTTTCCGACCCATAATGCCTAAAAAACGCGCTTAACACCTTTTTCTTTAAATTACTTTTTTTTTTCTCCACTCCTTCTCGTTACCCCCGAAACACTTCCTAATCATCTTTTCCGGCAAACAAACGACCAAAAATGGTCAAGAAAGCTCCCAAAAAGGACAAAAAAAAATTTTCTGTTTTTTATAATTTATTTCACATTTTTCCTCTCCCCTTACGGAAAAAAACAAAACCACTTACTTTTTCCGCCCTTTGTGTCACCGGAAATAGGAAAACCGCAAGGGAAAACGTCCCATTAAAAATTTTTCTTTTTTTTTTTTTTTACTTTTTTGCATCCTACCGCTCCTCGTAATCGGAAAAAATTACCACTTACCTTTTTTTCGAAATTCCGACTTAAAGTGCCCTAAAATGCCGCTAAGCGCGCTCAAGTTTCATATTTTACAAATTACCTTTTTCCCGCCGTGATTCTGCGGACACATATACCTTCCCAAACACACTCCGTTTTTCCTAACCAAAATGCTGAAAAAACGCGCTTAACACCTTTTTCTAAAAATTACTTTTTTTGCTCTCTACTCCTTCTCCTTACCCCCGAAACACTTCCTAATCATCTTTTCCGGGAACCTAACGACCAAAAATAGTGAAAAAGCTCCCTAAAAGAGAAAAAAAATTTTTTTTTTTTTAATTTTTTCACATTTTTCCTCTACAATTACTGAAAAAAACAAAACCACTTACTTTTTCCGCCTTTTTATCACCGGAAATAGAAAAACCGCAAAGGAAAACGTCCAGTACAAAATTTTTTTTTTCTTCTTTTTTTTTGACTTTTTTGCACCCTACCGCTCCTCGTAATCGGAAAAATTGCCACTTACCTTTTTTTTCGAAATTCCGACTTAAAGTACCCTAAAATGCCGCTAAGCGCGCTCAAGTTTCATATTTTACAAATTACCTTTTTCCGGCGTGATTACGCGGACACATACACCTTCCCAAACACACTCCGTTTTTCCTAACCATAATGCTGAAAAAACGCGCTTAACACCTTTTTCTAAAAATTACTTTTTTTTGCTCTCTACTCCTTCTCGTTACCCCCGAAACACTTCCTAATCATCTTTTCCGGAAACAAACGACCAAAAATGGTCAAAAAAGCTCCCAAAAAGGACAAAAATAAATTTTCTGTTTTTTATAATTTATTTCACATTTTTCCTCTCCCCTAACGGAAAAAAAAAACCACATACTTTTTCCGCCCTTTTTGTCACCGGAAATAGGAAAACCGCAAGGGAAAACGTCACATTAAAAATTTTTCTTTTTTTTTTTTTTTTTTTTTTTACTTTTTTGCATCCTACCGCTCCGCGTAATCGAAAAAATTACCACTTACCTTTTTTTTTCGAAATTCCGACTTAAAGTGCCCAAAACTGCCGCTAAGCGCGCTCAAATTTCATTTTTTACAAATTACCTTTTTTCCGCCGTGATTACGCGAACACATACACCTACCCACACACACTCCGTCTTTCCGACCCATAATGCCTAAAAAACGCGCTTAACACCTTTTTCTTAAAATTACTTTTTTTTTTCTCCACTCCTTCTCGTTACCCCCGAAACACTTCCTAATCATCTTTTCCGGCAAACAAACGACCAAAAATGGTCAAGAAAGCTCCCAAAAAGGACAAAAATAAATTTTCTGTTTTTTATAATTTATTTCACATTTTTCCTCTCCTCTCACGGAAAAAAACAAAACCACTTACTTTTTCCGCCCTTTTTGTCACCGGAAATAGGAAAACCGCAAGGGAAAACGTCCCATTAAAAATTTTTCTTTTTTTTTTTTTTTTTTTACTTTTTTGCATCCTACCGCTCCTCGTAATCGGAAAAATTACCACTTACCTTTTTTTCGAAATTCCGACTTAAAGTGCCCTAAAATGCCGCTAAGCGCGCTCAAGTTTCATATTTTACAAATTACCTTTTTCCCGCCGTGATTACGCGAACACATACACCTACCCACACACACTCCGTCTTTCCGACCCATAATGCCTAAAAACGCGCTTAACACCTTTTTCTTAAAATTACTTTTTTTTTTCTCCACTCCTTCTCGTTACCCCCGAAACACTTCCTAATCATCTTTTCCGACAAACGAACGATCAAAAATGGTCAAAAAAGCTCCCTAAAGGAGAAAAAAAATTTTTCTTTTTTTTTTAATTTATTTCACATTTTCACTCTCCAATTACGGAGAAAAACAAAACCATTTCCTTTTTCCGCCCTTTTATCACCGGAAATAGAAAAACCGCAAAGCAAAACGTCCCGTACAAAAATTTTTTTTCTTCTTTTTTTTTGACTTTTTTGCACCCTACCGCTCCTCGTAATCGGAAAAATTGCCACTTACCTTTTTTTTCGAAATTCCGACTTAAAGTACCCTAAAATGCCGCTAAGCGCGCTCAAGTTTCATATTTTACAAATTACCTTTTTCCCGCCGTGATTACGCGGACACATACACCTTCCCAAACACACTCCGCTTTTCCTAACCACAATGCTGAAAAAACGTGCTTAACACCTTTTTCTCAAAATTTCTTTTTTTTTGCTCTCTACTCCTTCTCTTTACCCCCGAAACACTTCCTAATTATCTTTTCCGGGAACCTAACGACCAAAAATAGTGAAAAACCTCCATAAAGGAGAGAAAAAAGATTTTCTTTTTTTTTATAATTTATTTAACATTTTCCCTCTCCTCTCAGGGAAAAAAGCAAAACCACTTACTTTTTCCGCCCTTTTTGTCACCGGAAATAGGAAAACCGCAAGGGAAAACGTCGCATTAAAAATTTTTCTTTTTTTTTTTTTTTTTTTACTTTTTTGCATCCTACCACTCCTCGTAATCGGAAAATATACCACTTACCTTTTTTTTTCAAAATTCCGACTTAAAGTGCCCAAAACTGCCGCTAAGCGCCCTCAAGTTTCATATTTTACTAATTACCTTTTTCCCGCCGTGATTACGCGAACACATACACCTACCCACACACACTCCGTCTTTCCGACCCATAATGCCTAAAAAACGCGCTTAACACCTTTTTCTTAAAATTACTTTTTTTTTTTCTCCACTCCTTCTCGTTAACCCCGAAACACTTCCTAATCATCTTTTCCGGCAAATGAACGACCAAAAATGGTCAAAAAAGCTCCCTAAAGGAGAGAAAAAAGATTTTCTTTTTTTTTATAATTTATTCACATTTTCCCTCTCCTCTCACGGAAAAAAACAAAACCACTTACTTTTTCGGCCCTTTTTGTCACCGGAAATAGGAAAACCGCAAGGGAAAACGTCCCATTAAAAATTTTTCTTTTTTTCTTTTTTTTTTACTTTTTTGCATCCTACCGCTCCTCGTAATCGGAAAATATACCATTTACCTTTTTTTCGAAATTCGGACTTAAAGTGCCCTAAAATGCCGCTAAGCGCGCTCAAGTTTCATATTTTACTAATTACCTTTTTCCCGCCGTGATTACGCGAACACAAACACCTACCCACACACACTCCGTCTTTCCGACCCATAATGCCTAAAAAACGCGCTTAACACCTTTTTCTTAAAATTTCTTTTTTTTTTTCTCCACTCCTTCTCGTTACCCCCAAAATACTTACTAATCATCTTTTCCGGCAAACGAACGACCAAAAATGGTCAAAAAAGCTCCCTAAAGGAGAAAAAAAAATTTTCTTTTTTTTTTAATTTATTTCACATTTTCACTCTCCAATTACGGAGAAAAACAAAACCATTTACTTTTTCCGCCCTTTTATCACCGGAAATAGAAAAACCGCAAAGGAAAACGTCCCGTACAAAATTTTTTTTTCTTCTTTTTTTTTGGACTTTTTTGCACCCTACCGCTCCTCGTAATCGGAAAAATTGCCACTTACCTTTTTTTTCGAAATTCCGACTTAAAGTACCCTAAAATGCCGCTAAGCGCGCTCAAGTTTCATAATTTACAAATTACCTTTTTCCCGCCGTGATTACGCGGACACATACACCTTCCCAAACACACTCCGTTTTATCTAACCACAATAATGAAAAAACGTGCTTAACACCTTTTTCTCAAAATTTCTTTTTTTTTGCTCTCTACTCCTTCTCCTTACCCCCGAAACACTTCCTAATTATCTTTTCCGGGAACCTAACGACCAAAAATAGTGAAAAACCTCCATAAAGGAGAGAAAAAAGATTTTCTTTTTTTTTATAATTTATTTAACATTTTCCCTCTCCTCTCACGGAAAAAAGCAAAACCACTTACTTTTTCCGCCCTTTTTGTCACCGGAAATAGGAAAACCGCAAGGGAAAACTTCCCATTAATAATTTTTCTTTTTTTTTTTTTTTTTTTACTTTTTTGCATCCTACCGCTCCTCGTATTCGGAAAATATACCACTTACCTTTTTTTTTCAAAATTCCGACTTAAAGTGCCCAAAACTGCCGCTAAGCGCCCTCAAGTTTCATATTTTACTAATTACCTTTTTCCCGCCGTGATTACGCGAACACATACACCTACCCACACACACTCCGTCTTTCCGACCCATAATGCCTAAAAATCGCGCTTAACACCTTTTTCTTAAAATTACTTTTTTTTTTCTCCACTCCTTCTCGTTACCCCCGAAACACTTCCTAATCATCTTTTCCGGCAAATGAACGACCAAAAATGGTCAAAAAAGGTCCCTAAAGGAGAGAAAAAAGATTTTCTTTTTTTTTATAATTTATTAACATTTTCCCTCTCCTCTCACGGAAAAAAACAAAACCACTTACTTTTTCGGCCCTTTTTGTCACCGGAAATAGGAAAACCGCAAGGGAAAACGTCCCATTAAAAATTTTTCTTTTTTTCTTTTTTTTTTCCTTTTTTGCATCCTACCGCTCCTCGTAATCGGAAAATATACCACTTACCTTTTTTTCGAAATTCGGACTTAAAGTGCCCTAAAATGCCGCTAAGCGCGCTCAAGTTTCATGTTTTACAAATTACCTTTTTCCCGCCGTGATTACGCGGACACATACACCTTCCCAAACACACTCCGTTTTATCTAACCACAATAATGAAAAAACGCGCCTAACACCTTTTTCTAAAAATTACTTTTCTTTGCTCTCTACTCCTTCTCCTTACCCCCGAAACACTTCCTAATCATCTTCTCCGGGAACCTAACGACCAAAAATAGTGAAAAACCTCCCTAAAGGAGAGAAAAAAAATTTTCTTTTTTTTTATAATTTATTGAACATTTTCCCTCTCCTCTCACGGAAAAAAGCAAAACCACTTACTTTTTCCGCCCTTTTTGTCACCGGAAATAGAAAAACCGCAAAGGAAAACGTCCCGTACAAAATTTTTTCTTCTTCTTTTTTTTTGACTTTTTTGCACCCTAGCGCTCCTCGTAATCGGACAAATTGCCACTTACCTTGTTTTTCGAAATTCCGACTTAAAGTGCCCTAAAATGCCGCTAAGCGCGCTCAAGTTTCATATTTTACTAATTACCTTTTTCCCGCCGTGATTACGCGAACACATACACCTACCCACACACACTCCGTCTTTCCGGCCCATAATGCCTAAAAAACGCGCTTAGCACCTTTTTCTTAAAATTACTTTTTTTTTCCTCCACTCTTTCTCGTTACCCCCGAAACACTTCCTAATCATCTTTTCCGGCAAACAAACGACCAAAATTGGTCAAGAAAGCTCCCAAAAAGAACAAAAATAAATTTTCTGTTTTTTATAATTTATTTCATATTTTTCCTCTCCCTTTACGGAAAAAAACAAAACCATTAACTTTTTCCGCCCTTTCTGTCACCGGAAATAGGAAAACCTCAAGGGAAAATTTCCCATTAAAAATTTTTTTTTTTTTTTTTTTTTTTTTTTTTTTTTACTTTTTTGCATCCTAGCGCTCCTCGTAATCGGAAAAATTACGACTTACCTTTTTTTTCGAAATTCCGACTTAAAGTACCCTAAAATGCCGCTAAGCGCGCTCAAGTTTCATATTTTACAAATTACCTTTTTCCCGCCGTGATTACGCGGACACATACACTTAAAGTGCCCTAAAATGCCGCTATGCGCGCTCAATTTTCATATTTTACAAATTACCTTTTTTCCAAAGTGATTACGCGAATACATACACCTTCCCAAACACACTCCGTTTTTCCTAACTGGAATGCTGAAAAAACGCGCTTAACACCTTTTTCTAAAAATTACTTTTTTTTGCTCTATACTCCTTCTCCTTACCCCCGAAACACTTCCTAATCATCTCTTCCGGGAACCTAACGACCAAAAATAGTGAAAAAGCTCCCTAATGAGAAAAAAAAATTTTCTTTTTTTTTACATTTTTTTCACATTTTTCCTCTCCAATTACGGAAAAAAACAAAACCACTTACTTTTTCCGCCCTTTTATCACCGGAAATAGAAAAACCGCAAAGTAAAACGTGCCGTACAAATTTTTTTTTCTTCTTTTTTTTTAACTTTTTTGCACCCTACCGCTCCTCGTAATCGGAAAAATTGCCAGTTACCTTTTTTTTCGAAATTCCGACTTAAAGTACCCTAAAATACCGCTAAGCGCGCTCAAGTTTCATATTTTACAAATTACCTTTTTCCCGCCGTGATTACGCGGACATATACACCTACCCACACACACTCCGTCTTTCCGACCCATAATGCCTAAAAAACGCACTTAACACCTTTTTCCTAAAATTACTTTTTTTTTTTTTTCCACTCCTTCTCGTTACCTCCGAAACACTTCCTAATAATCTTTTCCGGCGACAAACGACCAAAAATGGTCAAGAAAGCTCCCAAAAAGCACAAAAAAAAATTTTCTGTTTTTTATAATTTATTTCACATTTTTCCTCTCCCCTTACGGATAAAAACAAAACCACTTACTTTTTCCGCCCTTTGTGTTACCGGAAATAGGAAAACCTCAAGGGAAAATGTCCCATGAAAAATTTTCCTTTTTTTTTTTTTTTTTTTTTTTACTTTTTTCCATCCTACCGCTCCTCGTAATCAGAAAAATTACCACGTATTTTTTTTTCGAAATTCCGAATTAAAGTGCCCTAAAATGCCGCTAAGTGTGCTCAAGTTTCATATTTTACAAATTAACTTTTTCCCGCCGTGATTACGCGGACACATACACCTTCCCAAACTCACTCCGTTTTTCCTAACCAGAAAGCTGAAAACACGCGCTTAACACCTTTTTCTAAAAATTACTTTTTTTTGCTCTCTACTCCTTCTCCTTACCCCCGGAACACTTCCTAATCATCTTTTCCGGGAACTTAACGACCAAAAATAGTGAAAAAGCTCGCTAAAGGAGAAAAAAAAATTTTCTTTTTTTTTACATTTATTTCACGTTTTTCCTCTCCAATTACGGAAAAAAACAAAACCACTTACTTTTTCCGCCCTTTTATCACCGGAAATAGAAAAACCGCAAAGGAAAACGTCCCATTACAAAATTTTTTTCTTTCTTTTTTTTTTGACATTTTTGCATCCTAGCGCTCCTCGTAATCGGAAAAAATTACCACTTACCTTTTTTTTCGAAATTCCGACTTAAAGTGCCTAAAATGCCGCTAAGCGCGCCTCAAGTTTCATATTTTACAAATTACCTTTTTCCGCCTGTGATTACGCGAACACATATACCTTCCCAAACACACTCCGTTTTTCCTAACCAAAATGCTGAAAAAACGCGCTTAACACCTTTTTTTTAAAAATTACTTTTTTTTGCTCTCTGCTCCTTCTCCTTACCCCCGAAACACTTCCTAATCATCTTTTCCGGGAACCTAACGACCAAAAATAGTAAAAAAGCTCCCTAAAGGAGAAAAAATATTTTCTTTTTTTTTATATTATTTCACATTTTTCCTCTCCAATTACGGAAAAAAACAAAACCACTTACTTTTTCCGCCCTTTTATCACCGGAAATAGAAAAACCGCAAAGGAAAACGTCCCGTACAAAATTTTTTCTTCTTCTTTTTTTTTTTTGACATTTTTGCACCCTAGCGCTCCTCGTAATCGGAAAAATTGCCACTTACCTTTTTTTTCGAAATTCCGACTTAAAGTACCCTAAAATGCCGCTAAGCGCGCTCAAGTTTCATATTTTACAAATTAACTTTTTCCCTCTGTGATTACGCGGACACATACACCTTCCTAAACACACTCCGTTTTTCCTAACCACAATGCTGAAAAAACGCGCTTAACACCTTTTTCTACAAATTACTTTTTTTTGCTCTCTACTCCTTCTCCTTACCCCCGAAACACTTCCTAATCATCTTTTCCGGGAACCTAACGACCAAAAATAGTGAAAAAGCTCCCTAAAGGAGAAAAAACAATTTTTTTTTTTTAAATTTATTTCACATTTTTCCTCTCCAATTACGAAAAAAAACAAAACCACTTACTTTTTCCGTTCGTTTATCATCGGAAATAGAAAAACCGCAAAGGAAAACGTCCCGTACAAAATTTTTTTTTCTTTTTTTTTTTTACTTTTTTGCACCCCACCGCTCCTCGTAATCGGAAAAATTGCCACTTAACTTTTTTTTCGCAATTCCGACTTAAAGTGCCCTAAAATGCCGCTGAGCGCGCTCAAGATTCATATTTTACAAATTACCTTTTTGCCGCCGTGATTACGCAGACGCATACACTTAAAGTGCCCTAAAATGCCGCTAAGCGCGCTCAAGTTTCATATTTTACAAACAACCTTTTTCCCGCCGTGATTACGCGGACACATATACCTTCCCAAACACACTCCGTTTTTCCTAACCACAATGCTGAAAAAACGCGCTTAACAACTTTTTATAAAAATTGCGGTTTTTTTTGCTCTCTACTCCTTCTCCTTACCCCCGAAACACTTCCTAATCATCTTTTCCGGGAACCTAACGACCAAAAATAGTGAAAAAGCTCCCAAAAAAGACAAAAATAAATTTTCTTTTTTTTTATATTTATTTCACATTTTTCCTCTCCAATTACGGAAAAAAACAAAACCACTTACTTTTTCCGCCCTTTTATCACCGGAAATAGAAAAACCGCAAAGGAAAACGTCCCGTACAAAATTTTTTCTTCTTCTTTTTTTTTGACTTTTTTGCACCCTAGCGCTCCTCGTAATCGGAGAAATTGCCACTTACCTTTTTTTTCGAAATTCCGACTTAAAGTGCCCTAAAATGCCGCTAAGCGCGCTCAAGTTTCATATTTTACAAATTAACTTTTTCCCGCTGTGATTACGCGGACACATACACCTTCCTAAACACACTCCGTTTTTCCTAACCACAATGCTGAAAAAACGCGCTTAACACCTTTTTCTTTAAATTACTTTTTTTTTTCCTCCACTATTTCTCGTTACCCCCGAAACACTTCCTAATCATCTTTTCCAGCAAAGAAACGACCAAAAATGGTCAAAAAATCTCCCTAAAGGAGAAAAAAAATTTTTTTTTTTTTTTTAATTTATTTCACAATTTCCCTCTGCAATTACGGAAAAAAACGAAACCACTTACTTTTTCCGCCCTTTTATCACCGGAAATAAGAAAACCGCAAAGGAAAACGTCCAGTACAAAATTTTTTTTTCTTCTTTTTTTTTGACTTTTTTTGCACCCTACCGCTCCTCGTAATCGGAAAAAATTGCCACTAACCTTTTTTTTCGAAATTGCGACTTAAAGTACCCTAAAATGCCGCTAAGCGCGCTCGAGTTTGAATTTTTTACCAATTACCTTTTTCCCGCCGTGATTACGCGAACACAGAGACATACCCAAAGACACTCCTTTTTTCCTACCCATAATGCCTCAAAAACGCGCCTAACACCTTTTTCATAAAATTACTTTTTTTTGCTCTCTACTCCTTCTCCTTACCCCCGAAACATTTCCTAATCATCTTTTCCGGCAAACTAACGACCAAAAATGTTAAAAAAAGCTCCCAAAAAGGACAAAAAAAATTTTATGTTTTTTAAAATTATTTCATATTTTCCTTCTCCCCTTACGAAAAAAAACAAAACCACTTACTTTTTCCGCCCTTTTTATGACCGGAAATAGGAAAACGGCAAGGGATAACGTCCTGTACAAATTTTTTTTCTTTTTTTTTTTTTACTTATTTGTATCCTACCGTTCCGTGTAATCGAAAAAATTACCACTTACCTTTTTTTCGAAATTCCGACTTCAAGTGCCTTAAAATGCCGCTAAGCGCGCTCAAGTTTGATTTTTTACAAATTACCTTTTTTCGGCTGTGATTACGCGAACATATACACCTACCCACACACACTCCGTCTTTCCGACCCATAATGCCTAAAAAACGCGCTTAACACCTTTTTCTTAAAATTACTTTTTTTTTTCTCCACTCCTTCTCGTTACCCCCGAAACACTTCCTAATTATCTTTTCCGGCAAACAAACGACCAAAGTGGTCAAGAAAGCTCCCAAAAAGGAGAAAAAAATAAATTTTTCTGTTTTTTATAATTTATTTCACATTTTTCCTCTCCCCTTACGGAAAAAAACAAAACCACTTACTTTTTCTGCCCTTTTTTTCACCGGCACGGCTGTTAAGGAGCGGCATTTTAGTTTGTCTGCCGCGCCCGTGAAGCAGCTTGTAACCCGATCGGGTCATGGGGTCAACCACCCCTGCAGAACGGGGATTCCCCTTTCCTCGCAACTTAAGATTTTAGATCTAATTTTCACACTAAAACAAGGGAGAATTTAAGCTTATGCATGAAACGAAGAACTACAAAAATCATATAATTAGTTACATCTATATTTAAGCGATACGAGGATATATATTTTCCCCTTCTTTTCATTTAATTGATGGAGTTATTGTGCGTTTTAATAAGTACATGAATCTGGAATAATCATAAGGTGGTGACATTTTTTACGGGACATTTATAAAAAAGTGAAACAATTTTTGGGGATGAAATTTTTACAGCATTTCATACATATGTTGATCTTAACACCCACCAAAGGGCATTAGCGAAGAGTTCTCCGTTTCCAAGTTATTCGGGTTTGAGTTATAATAGTCAATTTCTTACAGCACTGGTACCGCGTTTTGATATAAAATAATAAATCTAAACAACGATAGAACATCGTAGTTCAAGCTGTAGAGCGTCAATATATATATGAGGGAGGCCTGGTGTTAGCTTTTAACAAAATTAAAAACACGCACTAAGACGAAAATGAAACTTGTGTAGGGTTGCGCATTGTCTTCCTTTACAGGTAAGTCTTACGTTTACTTTGCCTTATGTTCTTCAATCGGCGGGGCGTGTGCCTAAAGCTCTCTCTCTCTCTCTCTCTCTCTCATTCACTCTCTCTCTCTTTCTCTCTCTCTCTTTCTCTCTCTCTCCCTCTCTCTCTCTCTTTCTCTCTCTCTCTCTCTCCCTCTCTCTCTCTCTCTGTCTGTCTGTCTGGAATATTTTCGAGCTTTTATTATAACTTTCTTCAAACCTCTGACGCCTAAGTGCTTTGAGTTTATTCACGGCAGAATATTAAAAGCATATTGTAAAATTCCTTTTTTTTTTTTTTTTGTTATTGGAAATGATTGTGAACACCAAAAGTTAGTAACGGGCCGTTGATAAAGTCCTCACAGAGAAACTTTTGATTGTTTCCTCTATCTGCTACTTAACGATCTATCACAACAAGATCTGCAAACTTCATGGAGCTTTTGGTTGCGTTCAGATTCTAAGTGCTGCTCCATATTTAACAGTGTTGGTTTGAGGCTTCTAAGGTAGATAGTGCAGAGTGCCATTTACGGGTAGTTCGTGCAGACTCGAGCGTGTGGAATTATTTTAAAAAATCATATAAAATCACTGAAAAACTCTTCTCACTTGAAACTTTCACAAGTTCTTTATATAAATCTTTTAAATATCGGGAAACATTTTTTAAGCGATAAAATTGTTTCACTTTTGAAATATTCCTATTAAACTGAGGTGTTACGAAAATCAAGATTTTTTCTGTTCTTTTACTAGAAGTATGAAGATTCACCTGCACCATCTAAACACTTTATAATTGAGAGATAAAAAATATAGCGTTGTATTCAGGACAATTTCAGCTTAAAAATGATTATTTGTTTGACATACTTAATATTAATGAGGCCAGATTTATTACGATGCAAAAACAAGTAAAAAATCCCAAAATTAGATTTAACAGCAGTGCAGCGTCATGCACGGGCACACACGGTTGTAGCCTGCCTGACAAGTGATTGATCAGCGATCTGCCCACTAAATGCGGGCGTCTGAGGCAGGGCCTGGAAGCGAACTAAGTTGCCGCTTTTTGGTCTGTTTTAACAGCCGTGCCGGAAATAGGAAAACCTCAAGGGAAAATGTCCCATGAAAAATTTTTCTTTTTTTTTTTTTTTTTTTTTTTAATTTTTTGCATCCTACCGCTCCGCGTAATCGAAAAAATTACCACTTACCTTTTATTTCGAAATTCCGACTTAAAGTGCCCAAAACTGCCCCTAAGCGCGCTCAAGTTTCATTTTTTACAAATTACCTTTTTCCTACCGTGATTACGCGGACACATACACCTTCCCAAACACACTCCGTTTTTCCTAACCACAATGCTGAAAAAACGCGCTTAACACCTCTTTCTAAAAAATACTTTTTTTTGCTCTCTACTCCTTCTACTTACCCCCGAAACACTTCCTAATTATCTTTTCCGGGAACGTAACGACCAAAAATAGTGAAAAAAAACCCAAAAGGAGAGAAAAAAAATTTTCTTTTTTTTATAATTTATTTCACATTTTCCCTCTCCTCTCACGGAAAAAAACAAAACCACTTACTTTTTCCGCCCTTTTTGTCACCGGAAATAGGAAAACCACGAGGGAAAACATCCCATTAAAAATTTTTCTTTTTTTTTTTTTTTTTTTTTTGCATACTACCGCACCGCGTAATAGAAAAAAATTACCACTTACCTTTTTTTTCGAAATTCCGACTTAACGTGCCCAAAACTGCCGCTAAGCGCGCTCAAGTTGCATTTTTTACAAAT
>JAWDGP010004921.1:0-14644 GCA_033675545.1 Elysia crispata | reverse complement strand
TTAACTCTAAGTTAACTAAGTTTAGCTAAAGTTGCCTTGAGATTTTTACATGGGTTTTAACTGTTGCAGACTCACAAAAAGTTGGTAGTTTATCTTTCTTCAGGTAAAGCGGTGGGACAAACAGGGTTCTGGGATGGAAACATTAAGCTTCTGTCAAGAGTAGAGATTTGAACAGATTAGTCTCCCCTAGATTGCAGAACTAACCCCCCCCCCCCTCAGGCAGTGAAAAGTTGAATTGATTAGCTTCTCCCGTCATAACAGAGCTGATAACATACTTCCTACTGACATGGTCAACTTGATCTATTGTTGGCCAGTGCAAAGCCAACAGATTGGCCACTGTCCGAGATGGCAAATGACGACGCCCCCCCCCCCCCCTTGGGCAAGTCAGAGCTGAACATTTTAGCCTTCCCCTGGATGGTAAAATGTAGCCCCCAGCAGGCAGTACAGAGCTGAACATTTTAGCCTTCCCCTGGATGGTAAAATGTAGCCCCCAGCAGGCAGTACAGAGCTGAACATTTTAACCTTCCCCTGGATGGTAAAATGTAGCCCCCCAGCAGGCAGTACAGAGCTGAACATTTTAGCCTTCCCCTGGATGGTAAAATGTAGCCCCCCAGCAGGCAGTACAGAGCTGAACATTTTAGCCTTCCCCTGGATGGTAAAATGTAGCCCCCCAGCAGGCAGTACAGAGCTGAATAGATTAGTCTTCCCCTGGATGGTAAAATGTAGCCCCCAGCAGGCAGTACAGAGCTGAATAGATAAGCCTTCCCCTGGTAATAAGACATAAGGGGGGAAAGGAAGGGTAACTGAAACGATGAGCCCTAAAACTCATCTATCGACCGTATGGAGCTTGGACTTAAGGTCCCTTCAAGCAGTGAAGAGCTTAACATATCCTCTATCAAGTGTGTCAAAATTTTCCTCCGTCAGGCTTTACAGATCGTAAAAAATATGCTCATCTTAAATTGCAAACGAGAGCCTCTGTAGGCCTGTACAAAACTGAGCAGACTGGCCATCGTCCGGCATTGCACAACTGCACAAATAAGCCTCTCTTTGGGATGACAATTTGAGCTTAGCCTCTGTTGGGCAAATCAGAGCAAATGGGCAGTTCTAGTTTTCATTTATCATTTACAAAATTTATGAACATTCAATAAAGAATCCAAGTCAACACAGCCTGTCCACTCCAAAAGATCCATCCTGGTTGTGACGTCATTCCATTTTACAGCTTGATGGTAAGTGTTGTGCAGGATCAGTGAAAACTTGACATCTGTCTGGCATCACCTGACGGAAAAAAATGAATAAAATGATTCTCACCAATATTTTATCAATTTATTAATTAATCAACTTATGGTTTTACAACAGCTGCTTTTCAAGCAGTTTTCTATAAATGCGATTAATTTTTGCTTCTTTGCATCAACATCATTTTTTCTTCAAGGAAAGGAAAGACTGGAGGTTTTGAAATTATCAAAGACTGTTAGGTTCGAACCCAATAGGTCAGTGTAAGTGCATGAATCAAACTACTGCCTGTACTTAAGTCTTCACCACTAATCTCTTTGAAGGACATTACATTTTTGTTTTATAATTAATTCATCAAAATTGTTTGCCAAATTTGTTATGAACCAAAAAATATTTAAAAGACCTCTCTTAGCAGTTTACAAGTTTCAAAGTTTATGGCGCTTTTAAAACAAATTATTATTTTGTGAATATAGTTATATACAAAAAACTTGGTTTTTTACTTTCCTGAAGTGAAGTTAAATAATTAATATTTGACCGACGCCAGCATAAAGACAAAAACGATAAGAATATATTGATCTGTTGCAAAAACGTCATAGAAAATATGCTAGAGAAAAGTAGTGGTGATTTGATTGGTCAGTATTTGAACTAACTCAGCACTGGGTCCTATATGTATAAGTACTCTGGGCCACTGGTCATTTTTAGGTTATTTTAAAAAATCATATTTTTCAAAAAGTTATCAATGCAAAAACATAAATTTTTTTTATGCAAGTAGATTCATATCTTGTCTGCACTGCATGCAAGTTCGATATATAAGTTTTGATTGTATTTTTTTTTTTTTAATGAATTTTCTAGCAACACGCCAAAAAAAAAAAATCCTCAAAGTAACAATAATGATACTCATAATTTTGTTGAAATAAAGAAACAAAGAGAAAGTGTACTTGTTCAAATTTCAATATTCAGTCCACAGCGTAGAAAATTCTAATTCTTCACTCTACTTTATTTAAGCGCTAGAGATGACCATACTGCCATAAATTAGTGCCGTCTTGACAGGTGACTGAGGCCAGGTGCACCAGCCCGACTGTTATCGCTGGGTGTTGCATGCCTCTGTAAGGTGCAAAAAACCAACTTATTTTTGGTATTTTAATCAGTTCTTGCTCTGCAACCGCTCAAGACTGCATTATATTTGTTCTTTCTCCACAATTCCCCATTTTTTCCTCAATATATTCGTGAAAATCTTACAATTTTAACTTAATTTGTGCGAGTGTGAGATGTTCGTGAATTAGGAGTACATGCAAATTGAATAATGAAAGTATAATTAAGCAAGTTGTAATGCTAATTATAAAGGTTCCACACGGTAAATAAACTTTGTTTCTACAACATAGGAAAGTGCAAAATAATATCTTTACGGTGATCTAATTTTTTTTAATGTTGACACCATATCTTATAACCTAAATTTAATTTTTTTTTTTTAATACAGACTTTTATCAACAATGAAACATTCAATAGAAGCTCATATAAACAATGTAAACGATCTGTGTAGTAAATGTGCTACATGTCCACCTACAGAAAAACATTTCCCCAAAAAGTAATGTCCAAATGCCCAAACAGCATCTATTAGAGAGATACTGCATCCATACATTAGACAACATACATTCGGGTTGGGGCTCCTTGGAGAGTAAAGGAACAGAGCTGAGCTAACAAGCCATTTCAAGATTATTGAAAGAACCAGGCTTTAGCATTCCCAATAAATTGGAGAGATTCAAACAAATTTTGTTGTCCATTTATTGCAAGTTGCCCCAGCTCTTCAATGCGAAGACAACTGGTATTTATGTATTTCATCCTGCATTGCTATTTATGTATTAATCCATAGGGCCTGATTTTTTATAAATCTATTACCCATCGCACCTGATTGATTGATTTTTTTATTTATGAAACAATCGCGACAGTGATAATTCATTATTATTTATTTTCACACAATCTTGAACATGATACATACCACAAGAAAATAATGACCAGTAAACTCTCAATACAAACATTATGTAATCTAAGTGTGCCAAATAATGGGGTATCATTGTACCCCAAGTACTGTTTACTAGTAGAACTCTGAAACTTTTTGTGTCAACAGCCTAATTTTGGTGAGTTTAATTGTTGAATATATTGTCATGTAAATTTCTAAAACTTCATTATCAGGTTTTGTTGTTATTGCAAGATTGCATTATCAATTTCATCATAAAGACTTGTTTACAAGTGATCAATATAATAAAATTATACCTCTAAGCTCTCTAGTTTTTTGTTTCTCCCTTAATTCCATATATAAATATTTCATGTAGGTACAAGTTAAATTAGCTTAGTAGAAAATAAATTTTAAAAAATTATTAATTTCAACTAACACACCAGTTGAGAGAGAGAGAGAGAGAGAGAGAGAGAGAGAGAGAGAGAGAGAGAGAGAGAGAGAGAGAGAGAGAGAGAGAGAGAGAGAGAGAGAGAAAGACTCTTGGCTCTGCTTTGACCAGGTCATTGCCCGCGATCATGCTAGGTCACGAGGGCTCAGGTAACACTTGGCAGCCCAACTAAAGCATTGTGGCTGAGACACCTTGAGTCTGACAAAATAAGGGAGAGGTTAGAGAATCCATTCATAATTTTTACACATTCAAGGCCAGATCTAGATCTAGTCTAGAAGCCTAGATCTAACTTTTTTTAATAGCCAAACAAAGCCTTCCTTAGATCTATAATTCAAACGAGTTTGAAAAAGAAGAGTTGTTTCCTTTCCCTTTAAACTTGATTTGGACTACCAAATGTTGCATTGGAAAGTAAAATAGACGTTCAAAGTTAAAACCAAGTTAAAACCAAGTATTCTTCGTTGTCTTATGCAAGGGAAGAAATAGGGCAGCCGAGTATGTATACTCGATATTTGTGCTGAGTGAGTTAAGAACGACTGTCATCGTTGCCTTTTTTTCTGGAGTAACAGTTGCAAGTGTAAACACCATTTCTGCTTCTTTTGCACACGGTCTATATATCTATATTGTTTATTGTTTTATATTTAAGATATCGACCAGATCCACAAGTTGTCAACAAGGAACCGTAGAAATATTCAGGTGATGCCATTTTATCAACTTGCCACTCTTACTTTGTTTTGCATGATTAATACAGCAACAATTTTTTTTTAATATGACGGTTTAAAACTAGATGTGGCCCGAGCGTCTTTACTTGGTATTGGGCAGCACTTTTCACCACACCAGGTCGAGCACTACATTGTATCTGTAATGATTCATCAGCACCAAATGGTGATCTCAGTGGAGAGAAACTCAAAACAGGGCTGCCGAACAAGTTGCACCCATATTTACTTATCTGCTTGACTTGTCACCTTCATTTAAAGAATGTCTTCATGACAAAAGAAGCAGAATTTCAATGTCTCAAAAGTTCTATATATTATATAACTATACTATGAGTGGCTTTGGAGGAGACATATATCTGTTTGTTGTAAAGTTTGCTTTTCTTAATTGTAGTTGTAAGGCTCTGGAGGAGATAAATCTTAGCAATGTCAATCCAAAATTTCAAAGCTGTAATATTTACTTGGAAGTTATACAGCTTGCTCTCAAAAAAAGAAAATTTTTTTTTAAATATTGATAATCGGTCCAGAAAAAATAAGTTATGAGGATTTAAGTAATCTAAAAATGTGTAAAGGCGTAAAGCGGAATAAATGGTCGAAAAAAATGGACCTTTTCAGTGCTTTGTATTTTTGTTGTGAATGAAGTTAAAATGTCCTAATTTCTTAATTTAGCAATATATGTCCATGAACTATGATATACATGTGTATTTTTTTTTTATATAGAATCCTAATTTGTCAGAGATAATAGTGAATTGTTTCTGAATTGTTTCACTCCCTTGTTCCCCTAGTAACCCTAAACCAAAGCCCCGTTTCTGAACCAAGGTAGACAGTGCCTTTCTAACATGTGCAGTTTTGGTGTGATTGTGTTGTGCGAGTGTCGTCTGTATAGTGACATATATGATGTGATTGCCGAGCTGATCGTGTGATGGGTGGACTGTTCAATTTTACGACTGTGTGAAACTAAATTATGTACTGTGGTGAAAGCGCTGTTGAGAGCATCAAATTTAGTTCTAACTGAAAATGTTTTGTCAATGATTGCTTGTTCTGTGGTGAGTTCTACTACAGTGCTAACAATGTGTTTTGTGAGATCCGTGTATACTTGTGTTGTCATGTATTTGTGGCAGTGATTTCCTATGAATGACCTGCTATGATATGCCTGTGGAACTATGTTGTGGTTTGCTAATATATACTCTAATTTGCAGCATATAGGTCCTTTACCTTTACTGAGAGACTTCATTTTAAAGTTAGCGATTTCATCCTCACATCCTTTAATTTGTGCCTCATACTCTTCTGTGTTCAATCCCTCCAGTTTCCAAAAAGCTAAATATCCCTCTAAATATCTTAAGTTTTCTTCAAGCTTCTCTTTATGTATGAAATCCTTAAACTCCCTAGTCATACAAGCATATTCTGGAAACGTATCTAGTTTTGCTAAAGAATGGCCTAACATAATGTCAATTTCATGGGTTGAATCCTCAAGCATGTTATGGTGTCTAAGCGTTATGCTTAACAAGATGTGCAGGTATGGAGGAACAACTTCAGATGGTTCGAAATCCAAGAGAGGGAACCTGACACAGTTGTGATTATGCTAAGCACTGGCGATCTTCGCCTTTCCACACTTGGGAACCTCTTGTGATCTCTTTTGATCATATTGAGGGTTCTTGGAAGTGCAACAACCGCTCCTTGTTGCATTTCTTTTGATGTTGCAAGGCACCAAAGACACGGATAGGTGCCATTTGGCCCTGACAATCCAAAAGATTTGAAAAAAAAAATCGTAATCTCCAAAAAAAAAACCCCACAAAACTTTTTGTTCCTCCAATTTCCCTTTTAAGAGACTGTATCCCCTTCTGCATCTTTCCTAAAATTTTGCTTAAGACGTCATAACTATCTTTAACAAATACCATTGCTATAGTATGTGTTATCACGGGAATTGGGTCTTTCTGTGTTTGCAACCTGACAACAAATTTTAAGACTACCTCTACCATGGTCTCCCCCCCCCCTACCTTCACCCATATTTCATCTTCAGGTATCCCATTGTCGTGCCATGTAAGTTTTCCCTCTTGGTCTAATTTATCCAATAGTTCCTTAACAAACAAAGGTCTGGAACTAGAGCCACTGGCTCATCTCTCCCACTGTGTCCGAATCCCTCATCTGGGAGAACTTTAATACTATCTATTTTTACACTATCTGCTACCTCCTCCTTGAATAACTTTCTCTCCTGATACTCCCCAGCTATGCTAACCCCAACTTTTTTCCACAGACGTCGCCTTTCTTTATCTTGATGCCATGTAAGACCTAAAGCTTCCTCCATTGCTAGAGCAAACTTTGCGCCTACGACTATTCTTTCTTTGGCCCCACTCTTGGCTAAAATATTTTTCCCGACCCCTTGGGCTGCCTTTTCAAATCTGATGCATGTTGTGTTACCAAATTCTGCAACTATCTATCTAACTTTATTTATAGTGTTTGACCTGCGTTTTCGTGCCGGTGAGCTTGCAAAGTCTGATGTCTTTCTGTGAGATGTGATTTTTTGCAACACTAACGGTTGTCCGCTAGTTTTGTATGTGATCTTACTTTTGTCTAACAATGTGTGTAGGTAGTGTTTCCTCCCTGTGTGAAAGTGGCTGTGTGATAGGCTGCTGGAGCATAAAATCAACTGACAAATCTTTTTTTGATATGAATGGTGATGTGGCACTGTCTACCATAGTCTGTTTTGTTTTTGGAGTAGATGTTGCTTGAGGTGATTGTAAAGAAAATAATGTCTGAATGGTCATGTCCCTTTGTAGACTGGGAACCACTGGTGTTGGCGTCTGTTTGCCACAGCTGCTCCTGTTCGATTATGGCTGCATTTCTACCACTGGTAGAAGCGGTGGTCTCAGATATCTCTCCCGGCTCAAACAGTCTCATTTTCATTGGCATTGTCCGATGAGGCTGTCACCGACGCCTCATGGACATGTGTTGTTGGTGTTGGCTTGCATACTCCAAAAGTTTGGTGTGTGAATTTCGAACAGACAGCGCATGCCTCTATACTTAAACTATTGTCAAATGCTGCCCACAAACATGCGCTGTTTGAGGCAAGTTTTAAAGCAACTGACAAAGTTGTGTCATTCACAGCTTTTCGTAGCGAGTACATCCTTAATGCACATTTACTACACAATGTAGATGAATGTTTAGACTCAAGAGTCTTTGTCTACATTAATCCGATGACACAACAGCAGATCACTTTTAAAGTTCGTGCATAAATAGCGTCTTTGATTAGCTTTTCTTGATTTCATACTCCTCTCTCCACAAACTCGACATAGTTTATTTAAACAAGTCATGTGGAAGTCAAAAGTATGCTCCATTTCCTAGGTGAGTTGAAATAAAAAAAAAGTAAATCTAACACGAAAATACGCAAATAGATTTATGAAATGAAACTATATGAGCCGCCGATTTTATCTTTTTACACCACAACCTCCATATACGTGTAATTCACATTACTTGCAAATTAAACTACACTCTTTTATCATACAACATTTTCATGAAATTAGATCACAATCAGCTAAATTTTCACCATTCACTTTAAATGTTAGTGTGGTTTTAATTTATCTGGCTTCTAAACTTAGAATTATCATGTATGTTTTGTTGTAGAAATATCCACAGACGTGGATAATGATCAACAGCCGTCATTAACGGACTAGTTTAAACACGAATAATACTAGCAGCTTGAAAATTCACAGGAATACTTACTAATCCTTGTTGATTAAAGTGATGTAAGAATTTTTTTAAATTTAACGTTCTGATTTTTTTTAAAACGATCTTTCAATTAATCAAAATACAAAACTGACACGTGAAGCATGAGTCAAGCGTAAAGCACTGCAGTTTTCGATCCCGTAGACTCAGAGTGAGGAAGAAAGCTGCGTCTTAAAGAGAACATGCTCAGCTTTTATTTGATATATTTCTAGGCAGGATTCGTACTAAAAGAGTGCATGTTAGAAGATAGTGAATATTGTAATTTTATAGCCCGAATTTCGGATTAGCCAGCAGATAAGCAGTGAGCGGGCAGCCCAGCGAGGAGTGAGCCCGGGCACACATATTTCACCTGTCAGGCGTTATTAATGACCCTGGTCAAGAGGTCAGTCCAGGAAAACTAAGCGCTCCGCTACTGTATAGAGACTGAGTTACTGTGAAAGGCTAAGCAGGCCGGCTCGTCTTAAACGCCAAGTGTCATTATTGTGAAAGGGTGGTTGTCTTTCAAAGACCAATACGAGAAAATACGCGCACAAAAACTAATAAAAGAATGTAAAATTTGCACAAGATATGTTAAAAACTTATCTGTCCAAAGACAAAATGCGTAGTCCTGGTAGTTTTAGAAAGCGGCTAATGAAAAGAAAAAAACTCGTTCAGAAACAACACTTCAAGATGGCCTATCGATACCGTTTTACTGCAGAAGTGTAGGAGAATATATTTCCTGATTGTACAACAAGTTTCATTGAGATACATTATAAAATGAAAGTTTACTTTTTTTCAGTGCAGTTTTATGTTTCTAGAGGATATAAGCCTGTTATTGTGAAGTTTGCATTTCTTCAATGTAGTTGTCTTCCCCACCTATTCATACAAAAGGGAAATCATGCTTGTATGTTATAAAAGTAAAACCATGTTCCAGTATAAAAAAATAGTAGTTTTATTGAAATTACATCAATTTCAAATAAAAAAAGTTGTGCACTTGAAGTACCATCAAGCTTTATATAAAATCAATAACATTCTTGTTACATATGTTCCAGTTTAGATACAGCAGATTACACTTGGTTGCTTTACCCCTTTGATGACAGGACCATCACTACTTGGAAAAGCACAAATTTTCTCAAATTGTTTCTTTTGGGTGTGTGTACGTTATTACTCAAGTGGGTTTTTTTTTTTTTTTTTTTTTTTGACACGGTAGATAGGAATAATAGACTTTTACTCTTTGCTAATTCGTCTAAGCCGCGAAGTTTAATTCTTTTTACATTGATGTTCCCTGTCATTTTAGTCTGGGTCTTTCCAGAGGTAGATCTATATGCTTAGACAGAATAAGAGCTGAACGTGGAGCTCACCGTAGATTGTGTGCTTTAGATTTAGCGGTTTAACTCAATCAGTCTAAACATATTCTTTCAAAACTTTCCTAATCATTGTGTGAGGTTGAGTCTTGAGAGTTTGGGTTCAAACTAGCAAGATAGATCCCTACAGTTGTGAGGGTGAGAGTTTGGGCCATAAGCTTACCATTAATTCATTGACATAATGGGTGGAACTTAGCTTGATCACACAGAAACATTGATTCTGAGAAGCAGTCATAGAGACACATAAAATGTAGAAAGAAAAAATAGAGAGAGAGAAAGAGTGTATGTAAGTGGGGTGAAAGAGAGAGTGTAGAGGAGGATAAAAAGGAAAGATAAGGATTCTTTTGGGAGTGAAAGAAAAAAGAGAGGAGGCTTGCAAGATGAGGGAGAATAAAACAGGTACAAAGAAAGATGGCAGAAATAGAAAATAGTTAAATAGAAAGAAAGAAAGGAAGCTAAAAAGAGAAGCGGAATAAGAAACAAACATGTAACTTACTTTTGACAGAGCATCAACCAAGAAATATGCCATTGCCTTTCTATCAGGTTATGTCTTTGATCTTTGGTCAAATGTCTCTGATGTAGCTGCTGTGATGGTCCAGATTACAAACTTAGCGCTGTCTAGACTTGCCCAGGATTAACTCCTGGTGGAGGAAAATAAAAGTACGACCTTCAAATCTAAAATGAAGGGGAAGGAGAATATTTATATATAGGCAATACAGGGCAATCAGCAGGCTCTGACAAAAAAGCCAGAAATTCTTTCAGGATAAAATTCTTAGCGCAGTGTTTCATACTCATTGGGAAAAGATAAATATTAACATCAAAATATTTAATACATATTAGAAGCAGGGGGATTAAAAAACAAAAACAAACGAATTTCTAGCTTGGCAATCCTGGTAACATTCACTAAAAGTAGTGCCCTTAACGAAGGCATGGGTTTATAATTGAATTTTTTTTTTCTTTGTGGTTTTATAATAACTCCTCTTATTTATTGAATAATAGTTTTCTCTTGAAATTCTCTCTTCGCAGGCCTCCTTTAGCATTGTTCCAGAAGTAAATCCTATGAACCAGTATGAGCTCTTCTGGTTGTGTGTCAGTACACATTGCTGGTCCAAGATTATTTACCTCTCTTCTCAGATGTCAAGGTCAAGGTAAAGCTGGGAGCAGAGACAACAAATTAATTGATAAGTAAAAAATGGAAAGATCACCGGAATTTTTTTTGCTCTGAGTGTGGACAATGATACAATGAAAACAAGTATTGAAGATTTTTCAACTAATTTAGGGCATCTTTTAAGGGTGTTTATATGTCAAAACGTGGCCTGTAAAATTTTATATCTATTAAGGCTTTGAATTATTAAAATCGCTTTGTTCAAAGAAACCTAATTATTGTCATAAACTTAGTAATCTAGGTAAAGCAAACCTTTTCCCCTGTGAGTCCTGAAGCAGCTTCAACATAGTCTGTCCACAACTCGAATTGCAGAAACCTTGCGCATTTTTCACGCCTCACTCTGAAAGGTTAGGGCTTTTGTAAACTTTGGATGGGTGACATCTAGGATCTGATAAAAGAAAGTAAAAACAGTTTAAAGAGAAGAAAATTGACAGAGAGTAAAAGAGAGAGAGAGAGAGAGAGAGAGAGAGAGAGAGAGAGAGAGAGAGAGAGAGAGAGAGAGAGAGAGAGAGAGAGAGAGAGAGAGAGAGAGAGAGAGAGAGAGAGAGAGGGGAGAGAGAGAGAGAGAGAGAGAGAGAGAGAGAGAGAGAGAGAGAGAGAGAGAGAGAGAGAGAGAGAGAGAGAGAGAGATAGAGATAGAGAGAGAGAGAGAGAGAGAGAGAGAGAGAGAGAGAGAGAGAGAGAGAGAGAGAGAGAGAGAGAGAGAGAGAGAGAGAGAGAGAGAGAGAGAGAGAGAGAGAGAGAGAGAGAGAGAGAGAGAGAGAGAGAGAGAGAGAGAGAGAGAGAGAGAGAGAGAGAGAGAGAGAGAGAGAGAGAGAGAGAGAGAGAGAGAGAGAGAGAGAGAGAGAGAGAGAGAGAGAGAGAGAGAGAGAGAGAGAGAGAGAGAGAGAGAGAGAGAGAGAGAGAGAGAGAGAGAGAGAGAGAGAGAGAGAGAGAGAGAGAGAGAGAGAGAGAGAGAGAGAGAGAGAGAGAGAGAGAGAGAGAGAGAGAGAGAGAGAGAGAGAGAGAGAGAGAGAGAGAGAGAGAGAGAGAGAGAGAGAGAGAGAGAGAGAGAGAGAGAGAGAGAGAGAGAGAGAGAGAGAGAGAGAGAGAGAGAGAGAGAGAGAGAGAGAGAGAGAGAGAGAGAGAGAGAGAGAGAGAGAAAGAGAAAGAGAGAGAGAGAGAGAGAGAGAGAGAGAGAGAGAGAGAGAGAGAGAGAGAGAGAGAGAGAGAGAGAGAGAGAGAGAGAGAGAGAGAGAGAGAGAGAGAGAGAGAGAGTATCATTGGATGTTGTAAATAATGTATTAAGGCAGTATAAAATTAGCATTTCCAATAAATCTTATCAAAGATGTAACAAAAAGCAATATGACACAATTCAATTTTCTATCATCCATATGTTGTAGTTGATGGTTTTATGTCATTATGGTCTGAAGTAGATAATGTTTACCTTTAAAACATTGATATTTAAATCAACTTATTTATTACAAGACTAATTTTTAAATCAATTTTAAATTCCTGAGAGTGTTTGTTTTAGAATTGAATTGTATGGGGCAGTTTATATCACAGCAATGTCAAGATCAGGATAAGATCTAGATTCAGCTTAGACCTGATACAAATACAATTGATAGCACAATAGATTTTTGTCCATTTAGTGCGTACATTGAATTGATTGAGCCCAGATCTAGATCTAGTTCTATGTTGGATAGCAAAATTCAATTTCAAGTGAGAAGACAATAGTTAGAATAACTGTGGAGAAATATCATCAAGATTGCCTCCAGCCTGTTAAATAATATTAAAGCAGTGTGAAATAATAAAAAAAAATTTTTGTAGGCCGGTATAGTTATATGATTTGTTTTATAATGATCTCTATCTAGTTATAGGCCTTCTTGCAGATCCTACTAAATCTAGATCAAGATAGATGCAATAGTTGTAAATCTATTCTACAGACTTGTATAGGCTTAGTAAGCTAATTTCTTTAATATTTAAGAAAACATTTAAATATCTTATTTTTTTGAGTGTAGTTATTCCAAATGCAGACCTGCCACTCTCCTGGGAAAGAAAATCTGAATGATTCCGCAAAAAAATCTGAATGATTAGCTTTATTTTGCCATTACAGCGTACATTACAAAACACATATAATGCAGTCTTTGGTGAATGTTCATTCATCAGTATAGCTGTGAATTGTGATAAAGACAAAATTTCTTAGCTTGTAATTTTTCCATGATGAAAAATTCTAAATAATCTTAAGATTTTTTTTCCAATACATCTTTCAGTTTAAATCAAGTACTTTATGCCTTACAAAACTTTTCAGTGACTCAATAAATTGGGTGGCATTGGTTTTATACAGCATTTGATGAATTCACAAAGAGCAAAGCTGCCAACCTAGTGTACAACATGACTTCTAAAGGTTTATTTTTATATGAAAAGGTGTATGTAAGTTTAAGTATTTCTTAGTGAAAGGGTAAAAATAAATGACAGATTTGATGGTGTATTTCCGATTCTACTCATTTCTAGATTAGATAAATTTTCTACATGATCATTGGCCATTCTTACATTTGACTGGGAAAATTAAAAACGTTACAAATATTTTCTTAGTTCCAGTTGTTGAAAATTTAAACATTTACTTCACGGAGAGCAAATTGACAATTTGCTGGAACGTTATATTTTATTTTATAAATAATCTAAAGAGTGTAATCTACTTCATTCTTCAATCACTTCATTGAGAAAGGTCAATTCAAGTAACAAATTATTCTGTGATGGTGTAACTAGATAAGAATGATTTAGATGTAGGACCTAACCTTCACCTAGATCCATATTTTATAAAATTAAAAATGATCAAAATCATACTTTAGTATCTTGTGCAGATTTAAAAGTTTGCATCCTGATAAAGAAATCTTATTATCGGATCTAGATATAGATCTTAATCTGGTTTTTACTTTTTATACACCTATAATTACAATCTCGTGTCACGTTATCTTGATTTACTCTAAATCTCTAGATCTAGATCTAGATTTCTTTAGGATTTCTCAATCGATCTTGATAACTGACAAGATAATTATGCGAAAAAAAGAGCTGTCCTGTGGTAGAAATTACTCTTAGAAGATAGAATAAGAATAATCCTTCATTGGAAATATAAAGGCAAAGTCTGGATGTGAAGATAGAGAGATGGTGAAATGCAGACGAATAACCAAAAAAGTAAACAACTCAGCAGAATCAATATCCGGGGGGGGGGAAGAGTTACGACTATTATTAACAATTTTGATACCGCATTTCATAATATATAAAATAAAAAATTGAAATTGATATAAATAACTATATTGTTCGTATTTATTCTTTTGCACAGGGTGTCTGTCAATCTTGTAATAAAAAAACAACTGAAATGTTTTAATCTTGGAGATGAAAACTCAAGTTCAGAAAAAATCGGAATATTTGCAAATGTAAAATTTAAATAATTTTTGTTCTAATTTGTGCAGATCGACCTCAGAGGCCAATTCGGCCCAAACTAACACTGTAAGTGGAACCAGAGCCTGATTCCAAAGAGAGAGGGGTGAAGAAGAAGGAATCTTGCTACAGAGCTCAACTGAAGTTAGACCCTATAAAGTTAGAAGATTTCAAGTGCTGAGAAGCAGAGAAGAAAAGGGAACACCGAAAATCAATGACACCAGAAAAAAGGATAGCATACAATGAGAAGGTTAAACTGCATAACAGTTTTTCGGTAAGTTTGATAATAAATGATCCTAGTAGTGATAATAATCTTACTTTTATAACTGGTACCTGTGGCTTGTTAAAACAAAGTTGATTATTAAAAATCAAAACTAACTCCTTCAGATAAATCATCTTACCTCACTCTTGTGAAGTCAGAAATATGCTACAAGGTGCAGAATAAGTAGCCAGTAGGCCTACTAGTTACTAATACTAAAAGGATGTTCACAGTACTGGACCTAAAATAATTTAAATTGATATTCTGAAATGGCTGTTGCCAAATGGATGAATTTTAGATGTAATTAATAAATCCATGTTTTTTGATTGGGATTCTTGTGATTTCAATGGCTGCATGAATGATTGTATCCTACTTTTCAGTGATGATGAGAG
>JAWDGP010004920.1:45000-48687 GCA_033675545.1 Elysia crispata | reverse complement strand
ATCATCAATCATAATCATTATCATCATTATTACCATCATCATGATCATAATCATTATCATCATTATCACCATCATCAATCATAATCATTATCATCATTATTACCATCCCCATCCTTTACTTCATCACCGTCATTTCTTTCTACCATAAACACCGTCATTAACTCCATCCTCATCATCATCATTATCACCATCCACATCCTTTTACTTCATCACCGTCATTTCTTTCTACCATAAACACCGTCATTAACTCCATCCTCATCATCATCATTATCACCATCCACATCCTTTTACTTCATCACCGTCATTTCTTTCTACCATAAACACCGTCATTAACTCCATCCTCATCATCATCATTATCACCATCCACATCCTTTTACTTCATCACCGTCATTTCTTTCTACCATAAACACCGTCATTAACTCCATCCTCATCACTTTAATCATCATCATCATCATCATCATTATCACCAACCCCATCCTTTACTTCATCACCGTCATTTCTTTCTACCATAAACACCGTCATTAACTCCATCCTCATCATCATCATTATCACCATCCCCATCCTTTTACTTCATCACCGTCATTTCTTTCTACCATAAACACCGTCATTTACTCCATCCTCATCAATATCATCATCGCCATCATCGCCCTTACCATCATCATCATGCTTATCTTAATAATCAATATCTTCATCACCATCGCCGTTGCCATCATCATCAGCATCATGCCTATCGTAATAATCAATATCTTCATCATCACCATCGCCGTTACCATCATCATCATCAGCATCATGCCTATCGTAATAATCAATATCTTCATCATCACCATCGCCGTTACCATCATCACCATCAACATTATCATCATCCTTTTCTCATGAATAACTTCATAAGGATCTCCATCCTCAAACCTGTCCCCATCGGCATCGACTCTTATTTACACAATTTCATTATTATTCGCAATTTCGCCATCGCTTTTTATCGCCATAAATATCATCTTCATCCCCATCCTCATCACTGGTTTCTTTTTTCTCCCCATCATTACAGATTCATTTGGCCGTCACCGTGAAAATCATCACTTTTATCATCTGTCTCTTTCTCATCCTGAACATCATCACTATCATCCTCAGTTTCTCCCTAGAGCCTCAAGTCTCTTCCAAGTCCAAGATGAGACAGTGAGAAAAAATTAAGTTGCAAGCTTGAATGTGTCATGGTAGTTCTTAACTATTTAAATTGATGTAGAATTAGTACGAAATGTTACAGTACAGAAATAGATAAGAATTGATATAACCTTTATTTTCTCATGTTTAGATTCAAATTTTCCTGATTGGTAATAATTTTGTATTCATGAAAAGCGATCTTTAAACGGTCGCTTCGTCAACCATAACGGATCTGTACATCAAATTGGATGAATCCTTTTTTTGTTCTCATGATTATAAATTTACATAGATCAATGGATGTCAGTGGGAGAAAAACCGCCTTTCCTTGGACAATATCTGAGATAGATTTTCTGTAAGGAAGATAACCTGATGGTAAAATTGCTGTTTACTCGGCAACTTTATAGTTTGGCCATCACCGAGTCAAGGACCTGCCAAATTAGTGTTCGTTTTTGTTTTTGTTTTTTGTTGTTTTTTTTTTTAAAGTGAAAGATTGAAGGGGAGGGGCGATCATGCACAAGTTTTTAACATCTTAAATAATATTCAAAATTGTTTGCTCTGAATTCAAAGCAATTTCCATTGTTCCTTTTTCGGGACGATAAAGTACCAAGTGGTTACAGTTATATTTAAAAAAAAATTACTATTGGGTGAAAAGCGAAGACTAAATCAGTACTTCACAATTTTAAAACCACTACAAGACAGAAGACCCATTACTGCTACTTTACTCACAAACTTGTAAAATTTTATGTCGATGCTATCGGTAATTTTGGAAATGCAACGCAGTTTTTCAGGGTAATATTATTTACATTTGATGATCTGTCAAGGGCCATAACTTTGTACTGGCATAATTTGATTTTTGGCCAACAGAATGATGAAACAACCTACTACTTCTATTGAAAAATAAAAGAATATCAGGTGTTCTTAATTCTCTTATTTTCCAATATGTTGATAATTAGGGTTGTTGAGTTTTTCTTACCCCAAAGCTATATACGGTTATCTATTCATTTAATTTTTGTTTGTTTATCTATATTATATAATTACTTTTTTAAATAGCATATTTTCGTTGATTACCATTATGCAAAATTGTTAACCCTAAACTTAGTTACTAAGAATCTGCCTCAGTAGAATCAGCTTCCTGCTCCCCACGCCCTGGGATGCTGGGTCTGCACACCCTGTCATAAAAAGACAATTTTATCACGATTATCGACCCCTGGGTGAATTGATTATTCGTTGCCATGGACACTTCTGCAAAAGGGCTAGCATGTTTGCGAAAAGCGATTATGCTACGTACCGCTGGGTGGGAGGAGTTTATGCAAATGATGTCGTTCAGTCTAAAAATACTACTTCGAATTCTAGCTTAGGGCCCGTAAGCCTTTCCTGCGAAACCTCAGAAATATAGCTATTTTAGGGAACGTTTGTAATTAACCCATTCTTAACACACTACTCTGCCTTGGGTGGACCTTTTCTGACTGCCTCAAAGGCTGGTGTAGCATGCTAAGGGTTAAAATCAATGTTCTTTAAAATAGTGTAATTGTACATTTACATTGTCAAGTATTCTGGTACATCTCTCTGCTTTGTAGCTGTTTTAATGAAACGAAACAACTTAAAGTAACTTTTAAACTAACCGCATTCATATTTTTTGTGAAAGTTAGGTTTTGGGGGTTACAAAAGCACGCAAGGACATGCATAAATGTCAGGGATTTTTTTGGCATAAATTATGGCGTAATTTGACTTTTTTGGGACATAATTTTGCCCCGAAAAAGGCATTATTCCGCGCGGACAGAACAGGCACACTTCCAGCGTATAATTGTTTTTGTGTAGACACCATCTACAACATATTTTACAATGAAACTATTTTAAAAATTATGTATGAATATTCAACACTTCTCGGCATGCTTTCAACTCCTACAAGAAGCAGCAGTATTAATTATTTGTGATAACAGATGCGGGGGACACAGCGGCAGCAGTAATAGTAGTAGTAGTAGTAATAAAAGTAGTAGTAGTAGCAGCAGCAGCAGCATTTGATCTTAGTATATGTGTTTGTAGCAATAGTAGTGGTTAAAGAGGTATTAGCAGTTACACCAGCTGATGCTACTGTAATAGTAGCAATAGTAGCAGTTGTAGCACCACCACCACCACCACCACCAGCAGCAGCAGCAGCAGCAGCAGTAGTAGTAGTAGTAGTAGTAGTAGTAGTAGTAGTAGTAGTAGTAGTAGTAGTAGTAGTAGTAGTAGTAGTAGTGGTTGTATTAGCAGTAGCAATAATGGTTATAGTAGCAGTAGTAATAGCAGCAGTAGTAGTAGTAGTAGTAGTAGTAGTAGTAGTAGTAGTAGTAGTAGTAGTAGTAGTAGTAGTAGTAGTAGTAGTAGTAGTAGTAGTAGTAGTAGTAGTAGTAGTAGTAGTAGTAATAATAATAATAATTATAGTAGTTGTAGCAACAGCGGCATCAGCAACATTAATAGTAGTAGTAGTAGTAGTAGTAGTAGTAGTAGTAGTAGTAGTAGTAGTAGTAGTAGTAGTAGTAGTAGTAGTAG